>JAWZYV010004303.1:807500-997045 GCA_038373885.1 Cheiracanthium punctorium
AGCTTTTCCAGATTACAAAGTTTATTATCTTTTTTTTTTTTTTTTTTTCCACAAATAAATCATTTGCATGGGCATGAGAATAGCTGTGTACACAAAACGAAATCTTTCGATTGCGAAAAGATTCCGCGAGTTTCCAGAACAGCATGAAATTTAATTTGGGTATCTCTCTATTCTAAAAAAAAGTAAAGGCCGCTGTCGCTGTCAAAGCTTATTTTCCTATCTCCTCCTAAACCCTGGGGATTTGATTTTCGACTAAGGTGCCCACAGATTCGAAAAATTCCGAGGAACCTGCTAAGCTGATTTAAATTTCGAAAATCGAATTATTTTAGAAGATATTAATAAAAAACTGAAAAAATAAACCGAATAGTTGCCAGATTTGGCATAAAATCATTCATTCCTTTGCAACAAAGCGTTTCCAAGTATTTAGAATCGCGTGAAATTTACAAACATGAGTTAGAATTACGCCCGTTTTACGCCTAAATAAAAACTATATGAAATAAGTAACTCAAAATGTGTTACACAAAGTTGACATTTTTCAAATAGTAAGTTCGCTTAGACAACAGAAGTTTAGAAATGAGCGATTATTCTTTTTTCCAAAACAGAATAACTAATATCTTGAAAATGAAAAATAATTAAAATGCAGATTATTTAAAGCCGGTTCTCGTCCAGCTGAATTATTTGCTACCAGTAGAAATATTTGGCAGCGTTAACTATGCCATTATAGCAGTTATAGTACACTTTGGATATTTGCTAGCGCGACGAGATGGTATAATTCGTGGTATTAAGTACGTCAATCTGAAAACGATTATGTAAATGAAAATATAGATAACGGTTTTCCGGTAACCTTAAATGAACAGTAAATATAGGTTGTGAGCATGTGTAAATCGCCAAATAATGAAAAGTCGCCATTGGTGGCAGGCTATATTCTATCTGTTCCGTAGCTTTTATTAACTTTACATGTACGCAAGTCGCCAAATAATGAAAAATCGCCATGGGTGGCAAATTCGCAAGGTGTCCAATAGGTTTTACATTATTAAAAATACAGCTGAAACAGATGTTCTGATTTTATTATGCTTTAGCTCCTAATTAATATAACTTTTGAATGGCAACATTAAATATCGTTGGGTTTCTGAGGAGTGCAAATAATTTTTCCAGCGATTATAAGCGGAGTCCGCACTCCAGGTGGAGTATAGCTCAGGACCCGTACAACACGGATTCCCATAGCAAAATATCTTGCGTGTTATGAGGGGGAGGGGATGTACTGTAGTGTGAAGTTTAAATTTTTATGTACCAATGAACCTGCAAGAACCAAGCAATGCGTAGCAGTAACATTCTATCTGATCCAATCTTCGGGTTTTGTCTGTTGAAATTATGTCTTTTTTACGAATAAGCTTTATTAGGGGCCGAATGCCTCATACGAAAAGCGAGCGTAGCGAGTCTGGGGGCCTTGGCCCCTAGTTATAGTAAATTTTTCTTTCCTTTTTGTTTAATAATCTAATATAATACCTTTTTTTACAGACAACTTGTATCCCAATCTCCAATTCGTATTTTCGAAAAAAAAAAAAAAAAAAAAAAAACGCATCTAATGATGACTTGAATATTAAAAAATTCGCATGTTAGGACACATATCACTGTATAATGAACGTGCAGGTGAGAATACTCCTGAAATTATTTTTGTAACCATATTTTGTTTAAATTAGAATTTCGCATTCGTTTCAAAATTAAATTTCCGCATTGTTGTCTGTTCAAATAATATACAACAGCCCCATCGTACACACACATTTTTTTTTCTTTATAATACGTAAAGGCCTTAGTATTATTTAATGAGATCACGTATTCTCCTCCTATAAAATAATATTTTCTTGCAGCAGCGATTCGTTTTCTCAACTCCTTTAAAATAAAAACCTTTTTTGACGCTTCCAGCCATTGCTTTAAGAATTTTCTATTAAAGCCTTCCTGTTGCACTGCATCACCGACATCGTAAGACGTGATTACGGGCAGCCAAGAAAGAAAAGGACTGAAGATTGGATTTTTATAACAATTGAGAGTGAAATTTTTGAGTTTAAAATGCGTTTGTTTAATATGCATAAAGAAGGGGCAAGATTTTATTTTTTACAGGTTGAATTCGTGGAGATTTTGAGCTATAAAAGTAGAAATGAAAGTCCAACGGAATGAAACGATTGGTTGAAGAAAACCGGAATAGGTTCACGTAGTGTTTTTTGTCGAAAGCATGGAATAAAAATAGCTTCTTTTAAAATTTACAGAAATCTTTCATCTTGTACATGTTACATTACAGCGTACGTAAATATTAAAGTTAATTTTTAAAACACAAAATACGTGGCTCATACGGAAAGTAAGTTTGAGTATGCCAATAAAAATTCACAAAATGTTACTGGTAAAAATTTATTGCAAAAGATGCAGCAATATTTCAGCTACTTTTCAAAATAAGAACAACCTGAACTGTAACGTTTGTCATACCATAGGATAAAATATTGTAGTCCAGTGTCATAGAAGTCACAGTGTTACTGTTTGCAATCTTCGTCAATGGAAAAGTGATGACCGGGCAGAAATTACTTCAGGTGCAAGTCACTGGACTGAACCAAGCCACATCGGTAGGTAACCTATGCTTCCAGTGACTTGCGCCTGATGCAATTCCTGTCTGGGCATCACTTTTCCGCTGACAAAGACTGAAAACAACACTGACACTCTGGCTGCGGCTGACTTTTATGACACTGGACTACAAAACTAATCCCATGGTGTGACAAATGTGTTGCATGTTCTGAGTGGTGCTACTAGCGCCACACTTATACGCGAAGCACGAAATTTGATTCGGTGTCATTTTTCAAATGTATAAACACGACCACCAAATTTCGTTTATCTAACACAAGTCTTTTCTTGGTGTTGGGATTTTTTTTCCGTCAGTGTATTACAACTTGTGACGACGCTGAAATATTTTTTATTATTTATTTATTTATTTATTTATTTTTATCGCTATGGTGGAACGCAATTCTACGTGAGAAAGGAGAACTAAATACGCACTAAATCTAAAGCAATGCTACTACTGCTTATAACAATGGCCACTCTTCCCATGTTCCTTTCATTTTGCGTAAAGATATCTGTTGTCTTGTGAGCGTACCGTTGGAAAAGAAGAAAAAAAAAAACTTTTTCATTTTTAGCACTTTCTTACAAATTTGTAAAGTGTTCGACTTCGATTTGTCTGCATGTCCGTGGTGTACCTGTCGTAAATATACATCGATCTCTTTGAAATTTCCGTATATTATTTTCATGTAGTACATCATGCACCCTGTTGAAAATGGTGTAATGGTATTGAAAATGTTATAATGGCGCGAAAATGGTAAAAGCATGAATAGTTCTTTTACAGGAGCATTAAAAAAAAATTCAGTATATTACACTGTATGGGCAATCGTTATTTAAATCTTATTTTGGAGACGTAAATCTATTTTTAAAAAATCCATATAAATGATATTGAAGTAAATGAAATAGCGTTCTTCATCTGCAGGTGTGTATACTGCATTTATCTTCTGTTACATGAGTTCTTTTACAGGAGCACATAAAAAAATAACCAAAATAAATTATGGTCTATGGCACTCTAGAGACATTTATCTAATTCAAGCACATTTAAAACAAGTTGGGTGCTTATGATTAACCTACTCACGATTTGAAAGTATGGACATAGCATTTAAAGCTCTTTTAGATGGTGTTAAAAAATTAATGAATAGTAATGCAGATTTTAGAAATTATATACAAAATATCCTAAATGAATACAAAGTTTGAATACAAAAAAAGATAAACAAAATGTCTCGAGAATGCGGTGAATTTACATGCACTAAAATACAAAACTAAGCGATTTTTCACAAAGATTAATAAATTTATACCAAATTAAAAATCAGAATAGCAAATCTCAATCAGCAAATATATAGCAAGAAACTGTACCCCATTAAGGTGACTAAAATTTTTGTAATGCAGTTTCTACAGGTTCGTGAAAGATAATATTGTGTTAGAAAGAGTTTTATAATCCGTGCGTTTACTTAACTTTTACAATTTTACTTTTTTACAATTTAAAATAACAAACTCATTTGAAAGACAGCAAGTGTCTGTTTAACGTTAATGGAAGGGACAAGGAACCATTTTCAATTTTGAAAACCCACATGTGTTGCAAATAAGGAATGAGTAAATAATTTACTCATAGCAATATTCATCTCACATAAAATTTAAAGTAAAAGCCAAAACGGATAAATTTCGTATTGAAAAAGAAAACCTCGTTCAACTTTCCTTTGTTTTTTTTGCTCGAATTTGTATTCTGAACAAATAACAGAAATGCGTTTGTTAATCGTTTAAACTAGAAATGAGTGCGAAAATATTTGAATTTTCGGTAGAATATTCTGGAATTTTATCAAAGAGCATGATTTTTTTTCTGCATAAAGATAGTGTACTTCCAAGCCCTACTCAATAATATAGTAGGATTTTAAAAGCACTCATTCAGATATTTTTTATTTTGCTCTTTGACATTGCTTCTCATGAATAAAGTTTATTGAAAACCTCTGAAAATTTGTATGCTTTTCACAGATGAAGCTGTTTATAAACTATTGGCATCATATTTTTATATCCTTCTTCTGTTTTCAAGATAAATGTATTCAAAAAGTTTATTTTTACAATTTCAGTAACCGACAAACTCCTTTTTCCACCTCCTTTACAGAATTCTTCATTTATATAAATTCTCGAAACTTCGTCAAATGAAAAATCACTTATGAAAATCATATCAAAATAAAAAATACTTAATTCAAGAACATCTATAAAAGAATTGATAGTTCTTAATATATATGGTGGAATAAGAACTTTATGAATATCAATTATTTGCTACGTAGACAAGGGAAATTTAATGTAAAATTTCTCTTGTCTACGTAGTTATATTAAAATAAATTCAAATTGTTAGCAAATGAAAATATTTTTAGAAGTTTAGAAAATACTTTTAAACCCGTAATAAAATTACAAACCCTTAAATTTATTCATGTTTTCTTTCGAATATGCTCTCATTATCCATTATCATTTACCAGAAAAGGAACTTAAGAATTTAATTTAGCGAAAGAATATTTTGCTTTTATACCATGAAAAATTATATTAATCTATTTTAAGAGTCAATAATCCTTAACCATTTCGTGGTCGACTAAATTTGTAATCTGAGTAAAACATTATGAATATAAAGAATGATCTTTTTATCAGTATTTTATTTTAGGCTAATACAGTCAAACCCTCTTAATGGATTTTGGATTAAAGGAATATCCCGCTTATTGTAGTTAATTTTCAACGTTACAAACCTTAAGAATAAAACATCGTGAAGCCGGATAAGGGAATATCCTATTTATTAGAATTAAATTCTCGCGGCAAACTCTCTGTTCCATAAAGCAGATTCAGCTGAATTACAATTCATTGAGAGAAATAGTTATAATTCGCGTTTATTACATGTAAACTAACTGAATTAGATTGCGAGTTATTGTTACGCCATTGGTCGTCATCTGGAAATATTATTGCCAAATTCGTACAATATCCTCCGGGCCTAGGCAGTTCTGGAAACTTGCCTTTTGTCACCAAATACAGCCACAATTTGTCGCTTAAAGTCACAAAACTAAACGATGTGGAGAGGGCTCCCATTCTGATTTGCTGGTAAAAGCCCTTTACATGTACTTCAGATCACAGCTAAGACTATTTTGCTTTTTCATATAAGGTTCCGTTTACTTTAACACATGCTGCCGATTTTTCACTGTGGCCAGTTCTGAAAAACTGCTTTTGCCACCTACATTCTGCAGTATCTCGTTTAAGTTCACAAGAATTTTCTACATTAGATATGGTTTAAGTCATAGCAACGTCTGCATGTTTAATCGGGTAATTTCCAAATTTGCCACAACACAAACACCTCGAAAATAGATAACTATTCTTGGTGAAGCAAAAGAAAGTATTCATTTATCTGGTGACGGAGAGAGAACATATTGTGCTTCCTGAAATGTGCGCCTAATTTTAAATTTTACGCTCAGATCGTAGAAAATGCATAACGATAAATACTACCCTTCTGTGTCCAGCTGTTGCTTTTCAGAATTGGTTAAAACTGGACTTAATGGCGGGTTAAATTCCACAACGAACACCCCCGTTGCTACAAATGCAACTGCCGCTCTTTTACAAGTCGCAAAATTGCATTACATTGTAATAACGTGTAATTTTAATTAAGGCCGATGGAACCACCCTTTTCTCGTGATTCGAATCCTAACTTCGCTTCACTTGAAATGGGTTGAAGGGGCGGGGCAACTTCCCGCATTTTGACAGCTTCCCGTTCGCATATTTCCAAACCCTACTTGAATCAGGGGGAGGCCACGACACGGGTCCCTTTGAACGATGTGACGTCACACTGACTGGGTAAGAATAAGGGGGTTCTAGGTAACATCTACTCTCGATCGGCGTTCAGGGGATTTGTGACATACGACTGGTGAGACGGAGCCCCCGGGAAGGGAGGGGGAGAGTAGACAATTACAAGGCGAGCCTGGGTACTGAACGCGTGGAGGTGTTGTGACGTCACAAGAGAGGATGGACTTTTCTCCGTTAAAAGCATTAGAATCATAGGGAAAAGTAGAAGAAACTAAGATGTTTTGTGCCTTTTTTGGATACTAATGGTAAGTCAGCAATCTCTATTCTTAATACGACATACTTGATAATAGTTATTAAGCTATAGAGTACATAAAAATATAAAATTGCCGTATTTTGCGTTAGTTTTATTGATTTCTGTTCTTTTGTTCTAGCAATCACTATGCTTCCGTTTGCTGCGTCCCAGGCTGTAAGTAAAGCTAATTACAAAAGAGGAGAAAATGTAAATGTTTAAACTTTTCCCAAAAAACGAAGAAATGAGGGCCGAATGGACTAAAAATATTCCAAGAAAAAATTGGTCCCCAGGAAAAAATATATGTTTGTATTGAGCATTTCCGAGATGAAGATCTTTTAAAAGACGATGCTATTTTAAAATCAGATGGGGCACTTTTAACTGTAAAAAGAAAGCATTATAAATTAGAACCGAATGCTATCCCGTGCAGAGCCTGATTATGACCAACGGGGGCCCCGGGCATTGATGAATTTGGGGGCCCCCATCTATGAAATTTGTTTTATTTTTCATAAAATTTTGATATAAAAATATATATTTCAGAAATATATTTGAAATTGGGGGCCCTTTCGAGCCGGGGGCCCTGGGCAAAGTCCCGATTTGTCCATGCGATAATAAGGGCCTGATCCCGTGCATTTTTTCGAGCTTACCAGCCTATATATCCGATATTACCAAAAAACAAGAAATAACTGATCCTACTAAAAGAAGAGAAAACGTTTTGGAAAAAGATATTGAGGAAACCGAAAAAAATAATGCAAAGGAAAATATAAATTCTTTTGAAATTAAGAAATGTATCAAGAGTTTCGTGGCAATTCTATGTTAAGAAAATTTCACCATTAATTATAAATTAAACGCAGATCCCCTTCCACTGCACATACCAAGTAGCTTAAGGTTCAATGCGGATCTCATGGTTGATTTATTTATTTAAAAAAAAAAAAGAGAGAGAGAAATGTATTTGCTGGATACTTAGAAAAACAAAAATATAGAAGGTATTTATTAAAGAAATATTTCCAACTAAACGGTTTACCGGAATTTGTTGAAAGTTCTGAAATTAAGTATGAACACAGATTTGGAAATTAACTCAAAAAAGAAAATGTATTACTGCAATGCTAACAACAATAACAAAAAAGTATATGTATTACTGCAATATATTTTACATGAAAACCCCTGAGAGCATTTAGGCAGTTTTACATATTCAAGAGTTATACTCACTAATTTTTAAAAATATTTAATTATGTATATTTCAAATGTCTCAATGTGATATTTGAAAGTCTTATCTAGAAAAAACTAAAGCAAACACTTGTAGTGCTTTCATGAAAAACTTTATAGTATTTGTAAGGTTTGGGTAATAAAAGCTTTTACTTTTTATTTTCTTGTTTTTTGTGCTTTAATTGCTTCTAATAAAATTTGACATTAGGAGTCTGTATAACATAATTATATATAGAATGTATTGTACAAGTTTTTAAAATATTAATTGTGGAAATTTCTGATTATATTCCTCGTGCTACTAGTGTTTATTGACATTATTGATCAGATTTCTTCCATAGAATTCAATACAAACTCTTTGAAATCCCATCCTCTCTTGTGACGTCACGAAATGGCTTGAGATGACTATTTATGAATCTGGATATTTTTAACATCAATTCTTTCAAAAAGCTTATTAAAACGAAGCAAAACTAAATAATGTATTTCAGTTTTTAAGTAAAATTAATAAAAATTATTTTTTTTACTTAAAAACATATTTACTTTTACTTACTTAAAAATATGACTTTACGCTTATACAACGTATAAATTTAATCCATATACATATTATTTTAGATAAATGATAACATTGAGTAACCATTATATTATTTAGAATGTATGTGCTAGCCCGAAATGCAAAACATACTGCATACAATGCTGAAACTGCTTTAAATTCAGTACCAATTTATTTCATTAATTTCTGACACAAAATATTGTTGATTCACTATTATTTAAGAACAAAGTGTTGTAAAACGAAAATGCTATTTCAATGCGTCATAAAAAATTAAGCTACTCGTATTTATTGGCATTATTAATTCCATTTCTTCCATTGAACTCAATGCAAACTGTTCCAAATCCCATCCTTTCTTGTGACGTCACGAAAACCAGTACCCAGACCCCCTCTTGCTTTCTCCTCTTCTTCAGTCGCGGCGACCCCGGGTGAGACCGCATTCCCGCGTTTCTTCAACTGGCCCCGGCCAGTATCACGTGCTAGCACATGCTAACATTTTTCGACGCATTTACAGCCTCGTGTTTCTTCATTTTTCTGTGTGAATTTCCTTATAATTACCGCATTTCGCAAGATATAAAATGGTGTATGTGTGCTGTGCTCCTATGTGCCGTGGTAATTACCCGGGAACCTCAAAAGTACAGTTATTTGGATTTCCACGAGAAGAAAACTTTAAAAAAAAAGTGGCTGAAAGCGATCCCAAGAAAGGATTTTACGCCAACACAACACTCTAAGGTATGTTTTATTTTAATCTTATTATATTTATTTTTGATTGATTAATTGGTATATAAAATGCTGATTGATATTATTTAACTTGACATATTTTCATATATATATAAGATGTGTAGATAGCGTAGAATACAGTTTTCAAACTGTTCACATGGCTTAATTTCTGAGTTTAATTACATCATTCCTATAATGTTATCCCTGTGTATAATTAGTGTATGCCTGTACAGTATCGAATTTAATGCAGCAAAAAATTTTTAAGGATTGTGTAGAGCATTACACCAGTTAAACGCTAGTTTCATATTAACAGTGTTTTATGTTTAATTTTAAAGTAGCTCACAGAAATAAACTTGAATTTTGGAATTAACACATCTAACTCCAATTTCATTTTGTGAATTTCGTTTTGGATTTCTAAGTACAAATTCGTTTTGTAAAAAAAAAAAAAAAAAAAAAATGTAAAACTTGTATAAAACTTGAAAGATCTATTTGACATCAAAACTGCTAAATATAAGAATTCAGTTAATGTGTTTACTTTTACAAAGTTAGTTAATGAACACGCATAAAAAAAAAAAACTACTTATGAAAATTGAAAAACTTTTTTTGAACACAAAACAACTATCTCTGAGAGTTTTGTACTTGTAAGATTATTCATTATTAAGCTTTGTATGTCTGTGTAAACGTATGTGCTCTTGTAAACATTCATGTGTATGAAGATATTGATAATTTATATTTATTATATACAGATTATTATTTATTACTAGGTTTATTTTGAAGGTGCATAATAAAGCAAGATTATTTTAATTGCTGTTTACTTTGCTAGTTAAGTCTAATGTATTATGCTGCTCAATTATACTGAATGTTCTCTCTTATTAATATAAAATAAACTAATATTACATTAAACTAAAATAAATACAGCAGATCTTTTTTTTTTTGCGGGGGGGGGCAGTTTTCTAAAAATCTGATTTTCCTAGTGCTTATAGTAGTTTTCTTCACTGATGAGAAACGCATACCTGCTTAGATATTTATGTGTATTTATATATACATATATGTGTGTATGTATGTGTATGTATCAATGTAGCCTATGTATTTAGCTATATGTATCTCTGAGAATATGTCCTATGGTAAACATTAGCATGTACATGAAAATATGTATAATTAATATCTATATTAAGTACATATAAATCCTTATTTCTGAGATTATTTTAATAGCTTTATCCTTTACTAGTTAAGTTAGTCTATTATTATGCGCTTAATGAAGCTCTTATAATACCTGCGTCTGTCTAGATTTTTCAGACAGTACTGATTTACAGAAACTGAAAATTTAACTCATAATTTTGTGAATTTGAAATTACCATTCAATCAAGATTTTTCTAACCAGGGTCCTGTGTTTGTGAAAATAGTCTCCTTTTCGTGTATTATTATTTCGTGTATCGTGTTACAACTTTATATAAATTTAAGTTTAGTAATAAAGTTCTGCCTTAAGAAACTGTATAGGAAAACCTATTAAAAGGAAACTATATGTAAAGTGGCAAAGCATTGCTTACGCAACAGTTATGTTGGAAAGATTCTTGTTTTTTTTTTGTAAATATTAAACTATATAAAGACATATTTGTGAAGAGAAGGCAGTTTACCAAAGGAATAATTTTGTGAAAGGTCAGTTTTTAAGATAAACTATTTTGTGAAGGATATGTTAACAGACCAGAATTACTCCTAGACAGACCCTTGTACTATTCCAGCTTTTAATGTAAAATTCAGTAAATTGTTGGTATAAGTTAAATATGCATATTCTTTTTTCGTTGTCTTCATAAAAATCTACTCTTTACAATATTGCTCTTTAGTTTTTACTGTGGTTTTATTCACCGATGATCAGACTGATACAGCCCCTGTTAAAATTTTACAGCCTAAAAAATTATTTTTAAATGTTACTGTTAAGTTATTATAATATATCATATTGTACTTGCATATTATAGTTATTTGTAATCTATTAATATACACAGTAGCAGGGAGCTGCAGCACCCCCAAAATGAGTAAACATAGGATATGTAGAAAATCTAAAATTACGTATTTGTGGATAATTTGGATAGTGTACATTGTTATCCCCGATGATATATTTGAATGTTTTCCTTGATTTCAGGAGGTTCAGCTATAGACGTAACCTAAGCCAAATTTATTTATTCATATTTCCTTTCTAATGCATGTTTTTTCAACTACAAAAATTTAAAACTGTTTTTCTCCGCTTTCTTTCCTTTAATTCATCTTTATATGCGAATATTTTAAGCCAAAATTAATCAATTTCAGGCCAAGCATGAAAATTTTATAAAATGTGATATTATTTTTAATATTAAAATATGCTTAAATTACACTCATTAAGATACAAAAAAAGTTTCATGCATGAAAAATAATATATAAGGAAAAAATGGTGCATATCTATATAGTCATTGTTTCATTATCAGTTTTAGGAAATCATCTGAGGAAGGTAGTCAATTTATCTAGCTATGTTTTGACCTTAGGGGCATAAATATTATTTACTGTTATGCCTCAAGGCTAAAATGCAGCTGGTCACTTTTCAAGAAGCTGAAGTTTTTTAACTATGGAAGCACTTCATTAAAGTTGAAAGGTAAGACACTACGCATAAAAAGTTTTTCCTTGCATACATCATTGGCCTACATTTTCGCATATTTAAATTTAAAAAATTTAGTTTTTTTTATGACATTTGTTTAACTCAATTTTAAAAACTTGTGACTTTAATCATAAAAACATATTATTAATCTCAAGGGGAATAATTACACACTTATAAAAAGTCGAATTTGTCAATAACGATTTGAAGTTGAAAAGCAGCGTATTTTGAAAATTTCTCAACAGAAAGTGTTTACTTCAGTTAAACTGCTAATATTTTATAATTGTCTTCAAAACTCTTGGAAATAGCAAAATAAAATTAGTGAAAAATAGTGTTAATAAAAAATATTTATTGTAATGGGGCATTTATGCACCAATGGCCAAAAATGCAAAAATGGGTTAAGAGGGATATCCAGCACCCCCCACCCCACCCCCTCCGATGTAAATGCAGAATATAAAATATAATATACATGTAACACCCTTAAATTGCTTTATTAATATATAGTCAATGTTTCATTATCAGTTTTAGGAAATCATCTGAGGAAGTTAGTCGATTTATCTAGCTATGTTTTGACCTTTGGGGCATAAATATTATTTACTGTTATGCCTCAAGGCTAAAATGCAGCTGGTCACTTTTCAAGAAGCTGGAGCTTTTTAACTATGGAAGCACTTCATTAAAGTTGAAAGGTAAGAGACTAAGCATAAAAAGTTTTTCCTTGCATACATCTTTATTCTTTTAATAAAATTTTTGTATATATACCGCGTATATCACGCATCAGTAAATTTAATCTATGTCAAGCAATGTATATTATATTTTATATTCTGCATTTACAAAATTAAACGCTTGCAGTTAAAAACATCCAACCCCTTTTAATGAAAGACTGCTTGGAAACTTCCCAGCTAAGTTCCTCTCTGCGGCCGCGGGAGAGAGGAGAAACTCAGTGGAAATCCTTTACCTAGTCGGTGTGACGTCACAAGTTAGCGCTGCGGCTTTCCTCTTTAGGGGGCGTTGCTTGAATCCAAACATAGCGGATAAAACGCGCTGTCATTGGTCGAAACCCCTGTCAATCAGTGCAAATGCCTGAATGCTGAATGCCTATGTATGCGTTCTCTTTTTATACATTTACTTCGAAGATGTGTTATTTTATGCGCTCATAACGATTTCACACTTGTTTTAATTTTCACACATCTGTTTGAATTTTTACACATGAGTGTTTGTTTTTATCTGCAAATACTTGATTCACATTTTACCGTCTCGAAATAACATGTTTCATAGTTTGTCATAAAAGGAAATTTACACAGTGCTTTGCTAATATATTCAACACATTTGACAATGATCTAAAAAAGAAATATTTAAAAAACGATTAAAGAAAAAAAAAATAAGTTTTTAAGTGCTTATTTCCCAGTGAAAAGCAACGGCAGACAGAATGACAGACGCAAGATTAGTGAAAAGTCGAGCGCCATCTACATGCAAATGATGAAAGTAATCGATAAGAAAATTACTGCTAGCCCTGTTCTTCATTACAGCTACCAAAATGCTTAAAAATATATATCGGCATAGTGTAGTTTATAATAGAAAAATAATTTGGCTAATGCATCATAAAGTAACTTTCCACTGTTTTTATAGTGTGTTAGTGTGTTAATATAGTCTCCTTTTTCTTGTACTCCATTTATTTTTCTGTTTGTTGATTATTTTGTACACAGGCATTTCACTTTTAAAAAAAAGTGGAAAAAAATGTGTAAATTTAACTCAAATTTTAAGGTTATTTATTTTTACAATAACTACACCCAGAATATTTTATCTTCTCACACAAATATTCAATATAAAATAAGGACTCAAAGTAACTTACCTCAAAATAAGTAAAAATTTCATACGAGCACTATTTTTTAAAGAAGTAAAAATTAGTTTTAGTATAGTATATTCATGCTCTTGAATTTCCCCCCCTCTCCAGATGTTCAATTACATAGCATTGCCAAAACTGGATGGGGATGTGCTTAGTGAGCCTTACCACAAACAAGACACATCTTTTAGGTAAAAAACCAGTAGAGGTAGAAAAAATTCTGCTAAACTTTCGGACAAGGTTTTCTTTTAATTAACCTCAATGTCAAAGAACGCCTATTTTGGCAAGCAAAAATTTTAAATTGCATGAAATGTCATAATGTTATGTATTAAAGTATTTAAAAAAGCGTAAAAATTTCTTAATCTATTAGTTTAATTATTAATAAACTCGTAATCTATAACTTATGCATGCTTGCTTTTATGAAACAACTCTTCTGGATAATATATATGAATTTTAAATATAGAAAAAATTGTTTTATAGGTACGAGTAAAAAGCACATTTACTGATTAACATAACATTTGATTCAGAATACATACAGCAGACCCTCTTATAACATGGTAAAAAAAATATAATCTGGGACCTTATAACATGTTAAAAAAAAGCCTCGTACAGTCAAATCTTGATATCTCGAAGTTCAAGGAACACCAAAAATTTCGAGATATTGAGTTTTTGAGGTAACGAGGTGTGATAGGACGGTAAGTTTTTGTAGTAATAACAAAATTCACTCACCTTTACTTGCATGGACAGGAAACATAAGATGATTTGGAACAATACCAACTTTGAATACTTCTGTTCTTGAGTGAACTACAGAAAAACTCTGACTCGAATAATCAACTTCCAGATTTCTCACTTTAATTCTTGTTTTATTACTAATTTGCACTATATTTGGACTAAGATAAAACAGAAAAGTATCAATATAATTTACAATTTAAATTTTAGTCTATTTAGAAGCCGCGCTACGAATCATATAAGAATTGCGACACTGAAGAACAAAAACTATCAACAAAACAAAACTCTCGATTCAAATTTACTACAATACGATATAAAAAATATCGATATAAATTAATGTCTTGGACGAGGCAGTCCTGCCATCTAGTGAATGAATTGTCTTTTAATTAAAGTTCTCGGAACTCAACATCCTCCCCCCCCCCCCGGGAGAAGCACCGTTACTTTTGTTATGGGTCTTGTCTTAACACCACTCTCAGTCTGAATGTTTATTACTCTGATTTTCTTGTCAGCACCAGGAAAAACTTGGGTAACTCGACCCAATTTCCACTGTAACGGTGGGGCTTGTGCATCGTGTATTGCGACTAGATCACCAACTTTCACATCGTCCTTACGAGAACACTATTTTGGTCGATGTTGTAAATTAGGAAGGTAGTCCCTGGACCATCTTGACCAAAACTGCTGTTTGATTTTGTTAATTAGCTGCCACCGTGTGGATAGGTTTAAGGTGGCAAGGGGTGGTGATTCAGGGATTTCAAGCAGCGGAGTACCGATAAGAAAATGTCCAGGGGTGAGAGCACGGACATCTGTAGGATCGGAAGACACAGGTATGAGAGGTCTTGAGTTGATACAAGCCTCTATTTGGAAGAGTAACGTGCTCAGTTCTTCGAAATTCAAAAGAGTCGATTTACAAGCCTTGATGAGATGATTCTTAGTCAGTTTTAAGGACGCTTCCCATAGTCTACCGAAATGAGGGGAATACGGCGGTATAAAATGCCACTTTATTAGTTGATTCGCAAAAAAATTCTGAACATCGTTAGACTGAAGTAATTTAAACAATTCTTTCAGTTGATTAGAGAGGCCTCTGAAGTTTTTTCCATTATCAGAAAAAATATCTGATGGGAGACCACGTCTACCAATGAATCTTTTGAAAGCCGCTAGCAGTGCTTGTGTTGATAAATCTGAAACCGCTTCTAAATGTACTGCCTTGGTACTGCCTAGGATTTAAGTTTGATTTTACTTCTGAGTACGTTTGGTTTCGTCAGAAAAGGACCTGCGCAATCGAGCCCAGTTTTCGAAAAAGGTCGAGTAGGTGTTATTCTATGTTCTGGTAAATCACCCATTAACTGCTGACATGTTCGAGCCTTTAAACGTTTGCATAGAAGACATTTACTAATTACTTTACGTACAGTGGAGCGTCCATCAACAAACCAATATTTTTGTCGAAGTAGTGAAAGTACTAGTTGTGGGCCACCGTGAAATGATTCATGATGGTAATGACGTATGATCGAGTCAGTCAAATAATTATTCTTTGGGAGGAGCATCGGATGCTTTTGATCTTCCTCTAAAGTTTGATGCTGAGATAGTCGCCCTCCTACTCTAATGATTCCATCTGTGTCGAGAAAGATGTTAAGAGGCAAGAGCTTGCTGTTTTTAGGAAGAGGAAGTCTCTTTTTCAAATGTTTGATTTCTTCATGAAAATCTGACTTTTGTACTGCTCGAATAATAATCTTGGTTGCATTTTCTATCTCTTCTGATGAAAGTACACCATTAAGTTTTGGGGTTTTGGAATTCTTTATGAATCGCGTGCACCAAGCAATTACCCGAATGAGGCGTAAGAATGACGAATATTTCTTGATGATGTCTAATAGATATTCGTTTTGGCTTTTGATTCCAATATTGGAAACTACTGTTACTGACTTCTCTTCTAATTTTACGTCTTCTTCATGAGAAGGCAATAGACTAGTAGAGGGAAATTGCAAACAGTCCTGACTTAACCAATGCGGTCCAGACCACCACAGATTGTGAACTTTAAGCTTGAAAGCAGATATACCGCGTGAAGCACAGTCGGCTGGATTCTCTTGACTCCTTACATGATGCCAAGATGCTTCAGAGGTCAGTTCTTGAATTTTTGAGATTCGATTAGCCACGAACGTTTTCCATCTAGTTGGTGATGACTTCAACCAATCTAAGACGATTTGTGAATCGGAAAAGAGAAAAACCTCATTGACTTGCATAATCTTTCTTAGTGATTCGACAACCACGATGTAGAGTTGAGAAAGAAGAAGAGCTGCCATGAGCTCTAATCTTGGCAATGTTAATACTTTCACTGGAGCTACTCTTGTCTTAGACGTGATAATTGCAACATGTACTTTTCCTGAATCAAACTGGGTTCTTAAGTAAAAGACTGCTGCATAAGCGCGCTGAGATCAATCGGCAAATCCTACTAGTTGAATAGTTTTGATGGTACCTTCTTCGGACAGATATCTTGGAATCTCGATTTCAGCTAAATGGTGCATCTGATTTCTGAATTGAGCCCATTTTTCAGCAATGATGTCTGTCACTGGATCATCCCACGTGATACTTTCCTTCCACAGGTCCTGCATTAAGATTTTAAGCTGAATAGTAGTAGGTGACAGCAATCCAAGAGGATCGTAAATCTTGGCAATATTGGAAAGAAGTTGTCTCTTCGTGAGTCTAACTTCAGGAGGTGAATTGATCTTCTTTAGCATCCCAGATGATTCCTAAGATTTTAATTGCTTGATCTTCTTCGATTTGTAGAGATCCTGACGGACTTCTCATTTCTGGTGGTAAAGATTCTAATACTGATGATCTATTTGAAGCCCATTTTCGAATTGAAAAACCTCCTTTCTTCATGAGTTCAATCACTTGAGTAACTAATTTTTCGGCTTCTTCCCTTGAATTTGTTCCAGTTAAAAGATCGTCGACGTAGAAATCCTCTAGAACAACTTTGGATGCTTCAGGAAAATTTTCGAATTCATCTCTAGCAAGTTGCTGGATTGTGCGAATCGATAAGTATGGAGCACAAGCAGTTCCATAAGACACGGTCAAAAGTTGGAATTCTTGCAGTGGTTGCTCGGGGCTGTCTCTCCAAAATATTCGTTGGTAATCCTCGTCTTTTTCATCAACCAGAATCTGCCTAAACATCTTTTCTATATCACTTGTCAGGTCAATACTGTGGGATCTGAATTTTAGAAGAATGTTAAACAGCTCCTTTTGAAGCTTAGGGCCTGTGTGAAGAATATTATTTAACGAAATCCCTGATGTAGTCTTCGCGGATGCATCGAATACTACTCTCAACTTTGTAGTCTCAGACTGCTCTCTAATAACTCCAAAATGTGGCATATAATAACATTGGGATGGAAGTAGTGCTACTGGATTTGAAACAATTCTCATATGACCCAACTCTTCATACTCTTGCATAAATTTTACATATTGATTTTTGAGCCCTTGATTATCCTGAAGGCGTTTTTCTAAGGAAAAGAATCTTCTCTTAGCTTGAATTTTTGAGTCTCCTAAAACAGGTTCCTTCTTGAAGGGTAGCTTGACAACATACCTACCATCACAATTTCTTGTCGTGTGCTCTTGGTAGAATTTTTCACATTCCTGGTCTTCAACTGAAAGACAATTAACTTCTGGAACTGATTCGACTTCCCAAAACTTTGTTATTCTGTTATCCAAGTCTACAAGAGTATGAAAACTAACTAGATTCATGACACTCTTTGCACTCGGAGCAGCTTCACAAATTTGCCCTGAAAGCAGCCAACCCAGTTAGGAATTTAGAGCTGAAGGTTGATTCCTATTACCAGAAATTTTACCATATTGAATTAGCTCAAAAAATATATCAGCTCCCAGAATAATGTCCACCGGACGACTGATATAAAAGAAAGGATCAGCTAACTGAAGTCCTGAAAGGTGAGGCCAATCAAAACTTGAGATTTGAAAGTTCGGCAAATCGCAGGTGAGTTTATTTACAATGAGTGCATTTATTGAGAATGTTTCTTGACTGAAGTGGGGAGTAAAATTAAGTTCGACTCTTTTAGTAGCTAAAGCAGCAACCTTGTTCTCTAGCCCTAAAATTGTACTCTCTGATTCATAAAGTGGTAGACCAAGATTTTTACAGCAAGACTCTGTGATTAAAGATGCCTGGGAACCCCCGTCAATTAAGACTCGACATTCAACGAATTGTCCCTGATAGTTTTTAACGTTGACAATTGCTGTAGAAAGCAAAATTGAATTTGAATTGTGCATGTGGCCAGTCAAACAAAACTGTTGTTCTTGAGACATGGAAGGCGGCTGAGCTGTACTTTGGCCAGTGGGCCGACTTTGAGTGGATTCATCAGGAGGGGTGTCTCTCGAAGTTGGTCTAAAAGTGTGCAAGGAGGTGTGATGTTTCTTTTTGCATACGCGACATACTGTAGTGAATTTGCAGGAAGATACGTTATGATTACCACGTAGACAGTTATAGCAGAGTTTATTGTCCTTCACAAAACATCGTCGATCGTCTACGCTCATTTTAAGGAATTTTTCACAATTGTGTAATGAATGAGAAGCAAGGCAAAGTTTACAAGAATCTTTAACTGGGTTCACAACAGTCTTTAGAACGTATGGTTTATGTGGTAATTTAACCAATTTCTCATTAGGTTGAACATTCCTGACACCCTGTAGACTTCGGGCTTGTTTTTCCAAAAATGAAAGAAAATTATCTAACGAAGGAAAGTTCTTATCTTCTAGAGTTAACTCCCATTTAACTTTAATAGAATCTTCTAATTTGTTTTGTAACGTATATACTATCAGTATTTCAACTAGTTGATTTTGTTCTAATCCTAAGGTTTTAAAATTTCTAAGAACTTCATTACAAACATCTATCATAACTCTGATGGATTCAGAGGTCGATTTCACACTCCTTAAACTGAAAATCTTTTTACACTGAGAAAATGCCAATTCCCTATTGTTATCGAATCGATTCAAAAGCGTATCCCATGCATGTTTGTAATTTTCGTTCGTTATAGCGAATCCTCTAATTAATCTTGAAGCATCCGAATTTACTGAGTTTTGCAAATACTGCAATTTTTGAATGTCTGTTAAGGCTTCATTTGAATCTATTGAACTTAAAAATATCGATTTAAAACTCAACCATTCATCAAAGTTTCCTGAGAATGAAGGTAGATCATATTTAGGGAGATTTATACTTGTATAAGGAGCGACAGTAGTTTTCGGTTTCTCGTTATCTGGTGACTGTGATTTATCATTAATTATACTTAATTTTGACTCGATTTTTTCTAATGCCGAATCGCAAAATCTTTAGAATCAGCAAAAATTTGATACTCTGTATCTTCATTAAACTCTTCGAAAGTAGAAAATTCATAATAACATTTTTCTAGTTTCTCACGACATTTCAAAATATTTCCCTTAAGTGCTAGAATTTTCTGAACATTTTCTGAATTGATTACGTTTTCCACACTATCACCGTACCGTTTGATTTCCTTCACTTGCGTCTGGTACATGAGCGGAACTGACGATTTCGTTTTTGGACCCATTTTAATTTTATCGAATCAATCCAGTAAATTTTTCAAGAATTCAAACAGTATTAAAACTTAAAATAGCAGTTTCTGATTTTTATAGCACAAAAAGAGAATTCAGAATGCACTTTTGATTTCATATATACGCATATAAATCGAATAGTCCATGCAAGTATTCATTTCAAATATTCAAAAAATCTATCTCGCCGGTGCCTCCATATGATAGGACGGTAAGTTTTTGTAGTAATAACAAAATTCACTCACCTTTACTTGCATGGACAGGAAACATAAGATGATTTGGAACAATACCAACTTTGAATACTTCTGTTCTTGAGTGAACTACAGAAAAACTCTGACTCGAATAATCAACTTCCAGATTTCTCACTTTATTTCTTGTTTTATTACTAATTTGGACTAAGATAAAACAGAAAAGTATCAATATAATTTACAATTTAGATTTTAGTCTATTTAGAAGCCGCGCTACGAATCATATAAGAATTGCGACACTGAAGAACAAAAACTATCAACAAAACAAAACTCTCGATTCAAATTTACTACAATACGATATAAAATATCGATATAAATTAATGTCTTGGACGAGGCAGTCCTGCCATCTAGTGAATGAATTGTCTTTTAATTAAAGTTCTCGGAACTCAACAAGGTGAAATAAAAGGGGAGGAAGTTTGTAAGGGGAAAAACGTTTATTTGAGATATTGAGAATTTCGACATATCAAGGTAACACAGTAAATTGAGACAAATGTTCTGCTTTATTACACTTTAGCTCCAGTAAATAATATAACTTTTGAATGGCAACACCAATAGAAATCATCGCTTACCCCAGAGTAATAGAGGCACAAGCCAGCGTTTCGCAGGCTTCAACATACGCCTCAAAGCAAAAAAAAAAAAGCATTGTTAATTAAGATAGTCTGCTTTTTCTAACTATGGTGTACATTAAATGTACCTGAAAGAACTTTTGTATGATTTAATTTATTCTATTGCAACTTGAGAAAGAAAATGTTTATTCCAATGTAAGTTTTTCCAATGTAAGTTTTTCCAATTCCAATGTAAGTTTCCAATTTTCCTTTGCAAAGGAAATTTCTTGTGTTGAAATAAGGAAATTGTGTGTCTTGTGTTGAAATAAGGAATATTTAGTTATTTATTTTGAGATTGTGTACAAGAACCAAATGTTGCTTTAGGCTATGAATTTCTTTCCCCTTATATTAGTTTCATTTAAAATGCCTATAACATTTTAAAAAGTCCCAAATATTCATGGAGTTAAAATAATACAAGACATAAAGAAAAAATGGAATTTATTTATTTCATGCTTAGTTACAAACAAAACTGCAAACTGCCAGAGAAAGAAATGAAACATCCATTTTAAAAATAAACACAAAAATAGATCAGAGAGAGACACAACCTGATCAAGAAAGTTGTGCAGCTTGAAGAGAAAAATAAAAGGAAAGGGGGTAGCATATTATATACTTCGCAAATTCTTGCACCCAACTGTCTATGTCTTTTACGCACTTTACGTTGCTTCTTATTACTATTGTATCTGAGTTTTCAACAATAACATTCTAAAACTCAGAAGGGAAATCATTTTTTACTTTAACTGCTAGCAAATCCATGTTTGTTTAAAGATGGCGTCGAAGGCGAAAACGAAACTGAAACTGAGAAGATCATCTGAGGAAAGGGGTGGGAAGACGCGGAGAGCAGATGCATTGATTGACAGGAGTTTCGACCAATTTCAAGCGCGTTTAAGCCCGTTTTCATCCGCTATGTTTGGTTTCAAGTAGTGTTTGGAAATAAGCTTCCCGTTCTCAATAAGGGACTCTCTCCCTTCCTCAAGCAATTAAGACCTTATGCTTCAGACGTTTATGTGGTCAAGCAGGGTGTTGGTCAGATGGGCGACTACAGAAAACTGTATACAATGCATATTTCCTTCTCTACCGATTTCAGAAGCTTAGCAATTGCGGATTCAGAAAAAAGCTCCTACTTGTCGAAACATTTTAATAGAGAATTTATATATTTAAATGAAGGCTTTCTTGATTCAACCCAAAAAAAATTAAAACTGGAAGTAAGTTTAAACTTTCCTCTACCAATGAATCTTTTTTATTTTCCAACATATTGAATTTCAAAAGTACTTTTGACTGTTTAAATCTGCGACTGCCTGAATTTTCAAGATTTTAACTGAATTTTAACTATGTTCTTATAATATTTTGTAAAAAATGAAAAGATTTCTTCATAGACAATTGTCTGCTGAATAACACACAGTAATTTTTTTATTAAAATATTTTAAAATATCTTGTTGAGGAGGAAGAAAATTTACCCGTATATTAACATGGGAATAGTGAATCCAAGATGGCGGCCATCCGACAGCCTTAACGTAAAATTATACTAACACGTTGAACGTGGGAATGATAGTCCTGCCTTTTTTGTTCAGCCGGCTGAAGTTCCAACGTGCATAAAGTTCGAAGATATTGTTCAGGATATTATACTAAAAAATGCAGACTTATTCGTACTTAAGACAAAAAATTTGACCAAAAAAGTTGTGACATTTGCATTGCACGTAAATCCAAACCATATTTTTGTTTAGCGTGTTTTATTAATTTTATTGAAATTACTATATTTATTTCTCAACTTTGATATTCCCGTTCCATACCTTGTCTACTTATCTATTAGAGATAACTGGGCAATGTAAATTGAAAAAGTGTTCAAAATAAGCTAGGAAATAAGAAGACGTTAAGAAAAAATTTCTCTCCTTAATTTCAAAAAGTGATACTTTTTAAATTTTTACACGATCCCGTACAAAAACGTTGCAAGCTAATAAAATGCACCAATACACTAATGAGGTGATGTAGAAATTTTGAGAATTACATCCTAAAAAATGCCAGAGATCTGAAGATAACTATAGGCTGACTTAAACTACGTTTCAATGGCTCTTGAAGGGAAAAAATCGCATTGGATGATCGCATTTCAAGGGTTGCACAGAAATTACAAAGAAAAAAATATTTTTTTTTTCACTCTAGCTATAAAAGTTTACATTCAAATTCATGTATAGCGCCCGATCATGCTTGTTTATAGATATCTTTGAGACGTTGTATGATGAAAGGCTGAAATTTCGTACATTACATCATTAGTGTATGGGGCACATTTTACGATTTGGTAATTTTTTTCTTTTACGGGGGCCACATAAAAGTTTGAAAAGTGTAACTTTTTGAAAATTAACAAGAGGAATTTTTTTCTTTTAACGTTCTCTTTTTTTCCTACCTCAATTTGATCATTCTTTTAATTTACATTGCTTCTTTATTTCTAATAGATAAAGAATTAAAGCGTTTTAGCACCTTTTTGGGACACTCTGTAGAACACAAAGTCATTATTGATATTGGTGAATAATTAAAAGACATACCGCGATGTCCTTCTTTTCTTTGGTGTTTTATTAAGAGGTAAATAAATATTGGAAAGTGTTTTACGATTGATAGGATTGACATGCTTTATCTTTCTCGTTGTATACAGATTAAATTCTTTGTTCCATCACACACATAATTAATAAGCAAGGCTCCTAAATACGGGGTAGAAATTTACATGGTTTTTAACGAGAAGTTGCAAAGTTTGAAATTGATATAAAAGACCGAGGAAACTTATTTATGGGATTTAATTATCCAGGACACGTGTACTTGCTTAAAACTGACAGAATACATTAACGACCATTAATTACTATGCATTTTGTGGGCTAACGTTATCCCGAGAGATTTAAGCGAGAAGCATAAATGAAATATGGCTGCTAAACAAACGCGACATATATAAGATGAAATTCTTCTGCCGTTCAGGAAACTTATTAAATTTTTCTAATTTTCCCATAATTAAATAATAATAATTATTATTATTACAATAACATAGATACACTTATTTTGCATTCATCAGTACACTGCTTGTACATCACTGTACATCAGTAGGACTGCTTCGAAATCCTTCCTCTTATCATTTATTTATTTTACAAATACTTCTTGGGATTCTTCTGATTCAAATGTTACGTGATGTCTTTTTGCCAAATCTTATAAATAAATTAAACTGAAAATCTGTTTGTTTGTTTGTCTGTCTCTATCGTATACAAATACACACCGTTTATCAATCGGTTCGGAATTTTACTCTATGTAAAAAAATACCGATAGTGAATCTTATAACGAACCGTCTATATATGAAGGTTAGCTATCGTAAATGAGATCTGTCATTTTGACGTCCTGAGTTTAAAACTGATTAGAAACTCAATTCGATTATGAGATTTTGAAATGAAGATGTTGTATATCACAACTCAGAATTACACCATTTTGATGTCACTATAAAACAGCATTCGAACAATTCTTTATTGGTTTTGTGTTTTTGTGGTGAAATGTGGTTTTAAATTGGGTTCTAATGGTCTTTTACTAACTAAACGTACGTGTGGAAGGAGTAGAGGAGTTTACGAATACAATCGTGAAGCCTCTCACCTGGATGGGAAGGTGAAAGGGGGGAAAGTAAACTCGTCTGCTAATTAACATATGGGTTAAAAATCGTGAACACTTATATTTTCAAAACAGTTTTGTGGCTACGAATGTTTCGGAATATGTCCTGAATGGAATATGCCAGTACGGCAGTAGAAGGCTTGAATCGAATCGACCATTTGTATTTATAGGTTTAACAATTTCCATTCCATGCAAAGAATGGGTACTTCAGCTAGTAATATACTAAAAATGCATATAAAAGTATTTATTTGGAGTATGTGTACGAGCGTGCACGGCGGTATAAGACAATTGCTCAACATTTCATAAATAAATATACTGTGTGCCTCCAAACTCATGGACCAGGCTTTAAGGGTAAATAAGGGGCATTTAAAGAAGCCCTTTTTTAACAAATCAATGTGGAGGCAGAAATGAAAAATATCACGTGTTTCAGCACAATGCGGCTCTACCCAGTTCCGCAATGATGTGCGTAAAAATCTCATCATTAAATCTTTTCCCGCCTACACTTATGATTTCTGAGCTCTCATTGAAAAGCGCAGGCGGAAATTGGAAATTCAAAGCCCCCGCCCCTTCAATGAAGTAAATATCAACGGAAAGCTCCACATGAGAAAGTAGCAAGTTTTAAGACTACTATTAATGATTTCTGATAGAATTATATTGTTTTAAACCGTGTAAACAATGTGGATTCCAGCTTCTTGGCGAGATTTTTCGCACGCAGTATTTTACGCCAAATCGGGCGACTATTGTGTCATCTTAGTGTTCACTTTGAAATAACATAGGTTACAGCAATACTAGGGCTATAGTATTCTCATAAATTTTGCAAAAAACGAAAAGAAAAAGAATTATCTGAGCACTGTACTAGTATTGTACAACGGAGGCACACCCACTGTCCACGTAGCAATATTTGCTTCATTCACTCTTTATTAGAGATTTGCGGATCATTAAAAAGTTAGATCCGCGGGCATGGATCTCCAAACGGATAATGTGTTTCTTCTGCAGATCCGGATATGAAAAAAGAATTATTTGTTGCCTTATCCGCTGATATGGATCTTTTTTTTATGGAAATTATTTTGAAGAATATATCATCTTCGATAATTTCATACGCAAAGAGTAAAATAATCTGCCACAATGACGACTATCAGATACTGTGAAATGCATGGATTAAAAAAATAACGTTGCGGCTAAAATCACATTTTTAATAATCTTAGCAGGGTTTTATGAGCTGCTAAGGGAATTAAAGAAACGCTACTACTAAACTAAGTAGCTTTTCAAATCCACAGAAACTTTTGTTATCTTATTAAGGCAGTATTTCGAAAAAACAATGCGGTTTTGGTATGTAAATACGACCAGCTTTGTCAGACACTTGAAAATTGTTAGAATATCTCTTCACAGGCTGTATTAGACATTGTATAATAAACGTTAAACATCTGCCCGTTAAGAAACTTTCAGAAAAATGTTTATATCGTAACATGATGTTGTTCTTGTACTGTAACGTAAAAAATCATGAATAATTAATACCATAAGCTAACTAAGGGATTGGTTGCTAAGCCCTAACTAGAAAAATTATCTCCCTAGTACTCCCTATTTAAAAAAAAATGACACTTTCTATAGAAAAAATAATAAATGGGATCCTCAGTGATCGGGTGCTAGATGTAATCCACTCTGTAGAAATATTCAAAAAACCTACCAAGTAAAACCAATAGTTCGCAAATACATGCTATAATAGATTTAAATTATTAAAAATAATTTAAACGAGGGATTTTTGTGCTAAAGAATATGCACTTAAAAATAATAAACAGTAATTATTAAATTTTAAAAGATAAAATTTATGTTTAATTATAAAAAATTAGTCTATATAATAGAATAATTTGATTTTTTAATTTCTTGGACCTATCCTGAAACGCCATTAAAAGATCCGTGGTAGGTCCGCTGAAAAAAAAGTGGATCCGGATATTTTTTTTTTTCGCTTGACAATCCTTATGACGGATCCTGATACGAATAATGTCTTTTTGCTCACACGGATACAGATGCAGATCTTTTTCCGTTAAATATCCATGGATACGGATATGAATACGAGTATCCGGCACACTTCTACTCTTCATATATCCCTCCGCGCCCTAAAATCATGAGGGAATCCCCACTCCAGGTAAAGTGCAGCTCAGAGTTAAATTAAAAGGTGCGTTTATTGTTACGAAAACCGATGCGAGTAATGCATTAAATTATGCCACGTGTCATTGTGATGTCCCTTACAGACGCACCAGTTTGATTTATTAGCCCTCTCGGGACAACCTCGTTTACACGAGTCGATTTGATTAAGATCTTTCCGCGCTCACTGCATACACACACAGCCACAGCTATTCTTCAAAATAATTTCAGATGCCTTGTGTTTTGAGGCGTGAGAGAGTCTGGATGCTGAAATCATAATTAATGGAACAGAAAATTATTGATGAGCTTGGCGAAACGCTGAGTGCGCTTTAGAAGTTTATACGTGCAATCGATGTAGGACACGAGCGTAATTAGTTCGACGATCCCTGTTTAAAAGTATTAAACACGAAAGGAGATATTACAAGATGAAGGAAATGATACATCTCCTCGGAGAAATCCATGAAAAATGATGCAGATTTTACGCATTTCCTGGAAAAAAAAAGATTCTTAGTAAAAATGCAAGGAAGTAAAAGTACTGACTGGATTTGGAAATTGTTCTTTGTATTGTTTTATAAAAAATTCTGAGTTTTTGTATAGGGTTTACATAAAATAGTAATACCTCAAAATTCAAGAGCTACAAAGCTAAATCAGTTACAAAAATATCGGGAAAATTAAAACCAAAACAGCATTCTAACGTTATATTTTCATCAATGTCTAACATGACCACCTGTCACGACCTATTAAAAAACAAAGGGGAACAACAAAACAAGGGGCACATTAAAAAACAAAGGTGTAAAATTCGACACCTTCCCTCCGAAACTTTCAAACGCAAGTATAATATTTATAGAGTACCCCACAATCTTGCGTTCACTTATTTGGTTTAACAAATATAACCTTTCAAATTTTGTTTTTTGTAAATAATATACAGGGTGTTTCAGTACCAGGGTTATAAACATCTGGGAGAAGTAGTGTACAATCGAATTACGAATCACATAGGAATGTGGGATCACGCAGACATCGCATCTATGCACCCAAAAATAATCAATATGAAATATCCAAACGGTAAGTATCGTAGTTCAATTTTAAATTAAGGTCCCACTATGGCCGAGTGGATAAGACACTGAACTTGATGGACGGTTGATGCGTGAAGGCAGCTGTCGATCTGCTGCTTAGAAGCAGCTGTCGATCTAACGGTATGGAATTTCGGGCCGTTTTCTTTATCGTGAGTACGCATTAGAACCTCTCAAAAAGTTTTCCTTCCAAGGCAGCCTCCTACTGCAAGCAGATGTTCGTCGTGTATGCTTGCCATAACTCAAAAAAAAGAAAACATTCCAATTTTAATAAATCTGAATGAAGTGCATAAAAAATTATGTAATTTAATAGACGTACTTGGAAGCCATGTGGTGTTCGCATCCAAAGTTTTAAACATGTAATTTCTCCCATAAAGGCTAGGTTAACGATTTAATTTACAAGCTATTAAAAAAAGTATACTTTAAGCATTAGTCATGGAAATGAGTTTCGGAACATTTTTATTTTATATCCGAATATCCTTGGATGTAGCATATTCTGAAGTTTCAATTAAAATGTCAGTAAAACTGTCACATAAGATACTACGCAGAGCTTAAAGCTACATTATTTTTATCAGTAGTATAATAAAAAGTATCCTAGACTTTTTTACGGCGCAATTAACGAGAATGTGATTTGCTAATTAAAAAAAGACTAAATTATTAAGGGCCTGCATATCGAGTCTACTGATACTTTTAGATGTTTGTTAGTTGTGTGTACACTGTTAGTATTGTAAGGCTATTGAAAATTTCTGCATATTGCAGAATTCGATTCCGAAAATAGCTTTGGAAATTGATCTTTTGTAAATTGAGTTTTGGGAAGAAGCATACTATTTAATGCATAATCCCAGATACATATGTGTGTATTAAGTATATAGTATAAATGCATATTTAAATATATACTGGTGTAAGTACACATAAAATAAAATGTAAATATAATAGCATAGGCGAATTGCTGAGGCAGCAGATGCTCCCCTACTCCCCCTTAAGTTTGTTCAGATAAGGATTCTTTTTAAACTCTTTCAAAACACTAAGAAACTTAGCTATTTTACTCTTACATTCCTTAATTACACTAGTCAACTTTTTTTCTGCCTCTGGTTTGTAAATGGGTGGATTTACTTAATTTCGGGGTGTCCAAAATGCCCTTCCCACTTGGTTTGAATGAGGTCCAAACCGCTAACTCGATAATTGTCAGTCTGATATCAAACGATGGATCGCTGAACAATTTTTCTATTTGAGTTCCAATAAACATACTTTCTTTTAACTTTGCTTCACTCAGTTTGAGAAACTTTTCTTTCAAATGATTGAAGACCTGACCTCATTTATCCAGAGCTTTAACAAAGTTCTTCATAAAACCCAACTTGACATGAATCGGAGGCAAAATTATTTTATTGGGCTCAACCCGTGTATTTTTCACATTTTCATTTACAGTTACATGTGATTTCCTTATAAGCCACTTTATTGAATAGTGGCCAAAGTTTCATAAGTTTCTTTCACGTCTACTGCATGAGCCAGAGGCACAGATGGAAAAGTATTGCCATTATGCAGTAGTACTGCTTTCAATCTGGTTTTCCTAGAGTCAATAAAGGGTGACTATTCCTGATGGTTATGTTGTACACCTAGCTGCATCAGCAGACCATTGACATATCTACATACACACATTGAATTCTGCATGTCGAAATATTGAGCAAATAAAGTACCTTTTGATCTCACACATAAAATGGAGCTAGAAGGTTCCGTTGTTGCAGTCTCGATCCCAAAAGTTCAACTTGCTGTTTTGAAAGTTTTAGATCGCGAACCAAATTATTCAGCTCCTTTTGATAAAAGGGCTGAGGCGAAAAATATTGAGAATGAGGGGAATATTTTCTTCTGGTTCTTGATCAGCGTCTTCAGATTCACTTGGCATCATTCTGATTCTATGTTTTGCAGATTACAGGCAGGAACAGGCAACCTTTTATTATGTCACCGGCAAATGCACTGAAGATACATTTTATACTTTATTTTATGTCTAGTTTTGATAGAGAATGCCTGAAATATTTGTGAGAGAAAAGTTATAGGCTGGAAAATGATCCTTAGGCTAACTCCACACCATAATAATTGAGAATTGCATAGCTCGGCATTTTCCTTTCAGTCACTTGGCTAAAGTAGTAGTACATGTTATGCACGAACACGAGGCGCAAAAGTTTTATCTTGATCACCAAGAGGACTATCAAAGTATAATATGTAGGCATTATTAATAAAATCAGTAATTGTTTTGTTTTTTTTTTGGGGGGGGGCTTTTGGGGTGAATTTCTCAGAGACATAAGAAAAGTTGTCGGGGTGGTTAAGACAACAACTATGTTTACTAGTTGTTATTTTTAGTAAATGTAAGTTTTAAATATATGTATAAAGCAATTTAAAAATATAAATACCTCTCAATAGAAACACTCACTTATTAAAAAAAAAACTCTCATTACATTCTTGGGCTGAGATAAATCCGATAGTAATTGCACCATGCATATTTCAACATTCACTAGGTCATAATGTTTATTTCCCACTACTGGATTATCTGTCCATCTAATGAATAACACTTGCCTGTGTAACATCTGACATCAAGTGACAATATGTTGATCTTATAGCATTCTTGTACCAAACTTTAGAAAATAAAAATAAAAATTAAAATAAAAGAACGGAAAGTAGTGAAATTAAGAAAAAAAAATCCTTAAAAACTCAAAAATCTTTCGTGCTAGAGTATTTTGAAAGGTAGATTCGGATTCTACACACCAAAATACATACTAATTTATGTATCACATCCAGGAGGCAAAATGGCTGTTGAGTAGTGTTATTGCTCTATGCATGGATTTAAAGGGAACAATGTACACTATTTTCTGTGTCGAAAACTTTCAAAATATTGCGGATTCTGCCGACGATGGCAGATGTTGCTACGTCATGCAAGGAAAAACAACAGGCGTATGTGCTGCAACTTTGGATATTTATGGAAGATGCACTGTAAAACATTGCCGTTAATTTTACGGTAAAAACTACTGTAAAACAAGACAGTATTCTAGTGTATGCCATTTAAGGGTAAGGGCAGTAAAATAAAGTAGCTAGCAAGTTACTACACATGCGCAACCCAATATAAAGGAAATAAATAAAGAAAACCGTTATTTTTCATTCATGACCTACAAATGAATATTCTAGACGTACTATATTCTTGCTGTCTTGACCACAGCATATATTAATTTAAAATTTGTTGCAATCTTAGCGTACGACTCTCATATTGCTGCTGAAATTACAAAAATTGAATTTTGAGAATAGCGTGCTAGGTGAAAAAAATCTCACGAACTAATTTTTTTTAATTTGCCGCTTATGGAAATCAACCCCAGTAGCACAGCGGTTTTGGCCAGTATCGCCTCGATATTGGCCAACCTCGTCACACGTCGTTTTGTCTCGATTTTGGACAATATTGCAAGACATGTGTGTTGTTACGATATTGAAAATTTAAAAAGTGTGCTTTTTAGCTTTTTATTTGATATTATGCTTATTTCTCTATTAGTTGAGTCTATAAATCACACGTAACATTATTTTAATTTTGATTCATCCTATGAAAAAATAGAAGTGGAGAGTGGAGATCGGCATCGGGCAATACTGATCAATCTCGCCAAAGAACGGCGACCATAGCAGTCACTTCAAACTTTAGTCATTTCGCACCGAGTCAGATCTGAATGGTGACGAGGACGCTTGCTTCCCAGACCTTGGGTCCCGAGTTCGATCGCGGAAGCTGGACGGAAAAAGATTGAAAATAACTTGGAAGTTTCGGCGTAGATGAAAAATCAAATATATGGGGCGCGACCGGCGCCTCATATACAGCCTATATACACATACCATACATATATACCCCCACATACCCCATGTACTTTATAAATATTACAGTATGACTAGATGTGTTCCGTAAAATATACGGTTTAACAACAAAACAATAAGGTTTCATATTTTACAGTAAGCCGTTAAATGAACGGGGAAAAAATACAGTATAATATTTTACGGAATGTTACATTTACGAAACAAATCCGGCACCCCGATTGCCAGTATTTTACCGTAAGTTTGACGGAAATTTTTTTAGAGTGTAGTTTTGCCACTTACGCCAATATGTGGCAAATATCTAAGAAATAAAATGCAAAATAGATACAATAGCCTTAAATAAGGACTGTTTTTGAAAGTTAATGTTTTATTTGTTTGATATTCATGTATTTATATTTTCCGAATCTTAAGAACTTTAAAAATTACTTTAGTTTTTGCTTGATTGTAGCATTTAACTTAAGAAATAACAATGGATACTATAGCTGAGGTAACTAAATGGTAAAGTTAAAAATAGAACCGAAATCAATTATTATGACGTTATTTGTACGTTATGCGTTTAAAAGAACATTGGTAAGTTAAATGCTACCAAACTTTGACAAAAAGAAGTATATAACGATCAAGAAAATTTCTGTCACATGAAATATAGAACCAGATGAGAAGATGTAAATTATTTACAAGACAAAATTTGTCTGGTAAAAGCAGATACAAGTATTTTTTTCATTTGTATTAGTGGTTTAATAATCTGCATTCCCGTGCGAAGAGCGGGCACTTCAAATAGGTTTTAACATAGTGGAACAAATAAATGATTCAAAATATAAGAAACTTTTATTTATTAGCATAGGAGCAGGTTATTAGCAGTGTGTAATTTTAGGAAAGCTAGGCGAGGAGGTAGGAGTATTCCCAGCACATCGGAATTTATTCAGTGCGAAAAGATTCCGAAAATTTCACTCGCAAGGACTTCTAAGTACGATTGTGAGATGAATTTTGCGTTTGCGGAACTAGGCTAACAGACTCTGACATTGAAATCAGGTCACGAGCGAAATCATTCCGCAAAATTTTCCACTCTTATTTGCTGTGCCCTTGACTTATAACAGGCATTTTTTGGGGTGTGTTTCGTTAAACTATTATTACTATTTTAACGTTCCTTCGTACCACTCCTTTGTCAAGAGTTTATTTTTCCCAGCGTTCGTTGCAACCTTTAACATTACTCCGTCAGAAAACTAATTGGAGGCACTGGTGAGGTTCAAGAAGTGAACTACACAGCATTTCTTTCACTGTAGCCAAATACGTCAGGTCATAAATTAAAAATTGTATAGTCTCTGCCACAAAATTTGCGTCATATTGGCCATTCTAAACAGCCTCCCGAAATTACATAGTTCGGCATTTTTCACGAGATAAAAATAAATAAACTATTTTCTTTTGCTGAATCATGGAGGATGAGAAACGGTTTATCAGAAGATCTGTGACAATAATATCGTCCAATGCACAATGCCACTTAAAGAAATGTTTCTTGCATAATAAATTAAAACTGCATGTTATATTCATCATTTTTCAAAGAGCGCCTTACAACTAACAAAACCATAAGTAATATATTCCACGGTAGATTCAACAGAAGAAATTACCTGAAAATTTTTTTCAACTCTTATTTTAACGCATTTAACGCTTTGAGATCGTTCTTATCATTTTAAAATCTATATCCATGCATATTAAAACATCAAATTCATCATAAAGAACACTGGAGGAACATTAATTGAAAATCCATTCATATCATTAAAGCAAAATCAATGAAACACATTGATTCTAAATTAGAGCTACAATCAAGTTTTATCTTATATTTTGATCAAGTTAGGTTGTTTGATTTTAAGGAAGATAAAATACGTTGTATAAAAATTTGCATTTGATATTAATATAACGTGGATAGTCATTTTGAAATTTACTCTAGTTAATAGTCATTAATTCTAGCAGCCAAAAGTTTGATAGGCTGCATAATCTTTCCGAAATTTTCCATCGAACATTTACAGCAATGACTAGTTGAATTAAATCTTATTTAAAAGATATTGGTCATCAAGAATTCATTCCTGGAAAAGTACTATAAAACCTTTCTTAAACAATAGTCCAAAGTTTACCAGTATTAATATGTACAAGAGAAAGTATATATTTGTTTTACAAGGATTCTTTAACTGAATATTCTAATAATGAAATAGCTAAATTTCGGTTTTTGTTGCATTTTATTCATAATGCGATAAGTATCCCTCCGGTTCCAAAGTGAGCTTTTATTCCTTAAATATTGATCACAGACATGTACAATAAATTATGAAGAAAGGTACAGAATGTTATGATATAGATTGAAATTTTCAGGAGATCAAATAAATACATAATTTAAATTTCTATAAGAACCTCGTAGAAAAATATTTCCAGTTAGTAAAATGTACCCCATACTTTAAGGAGATGAAGATCAAAGTTTCTGCCTTTCATCATAAAAAGGCTAAGATATGCTTAAAATGGTGATGAGGGGTTACATAATACTAATAATAGCTGAAGTAACACCTATTCGATGCAATCATGGTGTTCATTCGTAATTTATGTACGAGCTTTGAAACGCTATCGTCCGATGAGATTTTTCCCTTTCGAGAACCATTCAAAAATGATCTGAGACTACATTTATTTATTTTCATATCTCCTACCCTTTTTAGGATAAACTGTTTAAAAGTTTTCTGCACCTTATTAATGTATGGGGCATGTTTTACTAATTGCAGATTCTTTCTACAGCATCAGTATATTAAAAATAAAAATTTTGTGTTTACTTCGATTTAATTTCCTGAAATTTTTAATGGATACCATAAAATCCTGTACCTTTTTTACATAACTTTGTAATTTGTTGTATAAGTCTATGATTAATATTTAAGGAATAAAAGCACAGGTCAGTGTTTTCGGGATTACCTGTATGTTATTTCTGTCCACTGGAAGACGTAGCGAGCTAAAAGGGGTTTTATCACTATACAAGGTTACTTGTAACTCGAAATTAAAAGTTTTCGAGAAAATTGAATTTTAAACTTTTTTCTTGACTAACCCAAAATTTTACATCCAAAAGAAAATTAATAAAAAAAAAAAAAAGTGTGTGCGTATAATCTTTACGCGCGGTTGAAGTAAAACTTCTCTGACGTTTACGACACACATCACTGAAATGATTAAACTTTAACTTAAAATAAATATCACATTATAATTTAATTATATTTATTATTCGTGTACTTTACAAAGATTAAATAAATGTTATATTCATATTATTCATTGGAAATAGGTACTTGAATGTCATCGTAATTTTTTATGTATGAAATTATAGGTTTGTGGTAACTATAATGTGATACATAAATCTTACTCTCTAAGTTTGCTAATTTTCTTGAAAATACAGCATCTATCGTTGTACCGAAACGCATTGTTGATTGAAGTCGAGAAGTATTCATAATTAGATCAATTTTTTCTTTTAAAAAATCAACTAACGGCTGAGATTCTTGAAAGCGAAAATTAACATTAAAATCTCCAGTAAGAATCATCGGTAATTCAAGATAATTACTTACGATCCAGGAAGCGTCCATGTTGTAACATTATTCTTGAATTGTTTTCTTATACCATTGTTCTGTCTGGAGGCTGGGTATGAATGGGGGGAATGTCCATAGTCTAGTATTATACTTTAACTGCGTTCGTTAACTGATGTTTTCCTCTGTTTGTTGGGTTCTAATGCAGGTAGTGTAATTTGTGTGTGTGTGTGTTTCTATCACAGTATTCTTAAGCGTTGATTTCTTCTGCTGGTAGGTTTCGAATTATTATTCTGTATCCGTGTTTTTAAACCGCAGGTTCTGCCTATCGTTTGGGATTGATTGCAGCCAGGGTCCGTTTCTTTGTGGTGTTCTATCCCGGTGTTAAACCGTTGCTTGTTCCGTTTTGAGGTTGGGTTAGAATCCACGGAGTGTCCATTCGTTATTCTTTTATTTTTTTCTTAAACCGTTTGCAGCCAGTGTTTGTTTCTTTGTGGTGTTACATACCCATATTCTTAAACCGTTGTATATATATATCATTATAAATATATATATCATTACTATGTATAAATATATATATCATTACATTATATATATCATTATAAATATTGCGTTCACACAAACTACGTTCTTCTAAATTTACTAACATTTCTTAAAATACAGCTTTTGGACAAAATAACAGACATGACATACATAATATTTAGGAGTTTAATGGAGTTTAGTGGCCTAACGGCCAATGTAGCTGGCATTTGACAAATAATAATATCACTTCGCTTCGAAACTATTGCCTATATTCATTACGAAATAGTATTCTAAGACAATAATGTAATTAAAACACATCCGAAGCCAGTAATTACTATATATCGCGTTCATAAGTCTAAGTATTTAATTTTTTGAAGTTCTGCTAATTCAACGATCTCCATTTACTTCGCCTCGATGGAAATATAAACAACCTGAGATGCGCAGAAGCAGAAGATGCGCAGTTACCCACTGTGCGTAGCGCCATCTGTTTGCAACAACGGCGTTATCCAATTCTCTAAGAGAAGTGTCCCCTCCTATAAATTTACGTTCGTGGGATCGAAGTAGGATCCTCCAACAGTGTTCTTAAACGAAAATTTACCTTTGCTGTTTAGGTTCGTTCGCAGGCGCTGTCCCTTTAATTGTGGTCCCTTTAATCCCCCTTTGTTCTGTCTGGAAGTTGGGTTAGAATCCAGGAAAAGTGTTCTTAAACTGAAGTTTCCATCTAGTGTTCCGGTTCGATTGCAGGCAGGAAATGAGGAATTTTTTGCCATACAAAATGTATATTCTTCACTACATTATCACACACACGTATACATATACATGAGTTGCAGTAGTCGTGAACCCCTCATGAACACCAACCCCCATGAAAAATTTCTGGCTACTCCCCTGGTTGGATATACCTTCAAAACGCTTATCGATGTCTCAAAGATACGGCTCGTGACTGTTTTTTCGCCGTTTCTTTCCTTTACAGGTTCCGCGTATTTTTACAGGATGAATTCGGGGAACGGCGAAAGCAGGTCCAAAAGGCAGATTTTTCAGGGGTTCTTCTTTTTCGGAGCGCGCTTGACGTGGAATATGACATATACGTCACTTCCTATACTGAGCGTTACTTCAGTCAGAAAAAAAAAAAAAAAATCTGAGTTACTCCCTAGTCTCCACTAAAGAAGTTTTACTTCAAAAATCTATTTATTAAATGGGTTTCGCTTTAATTAATTTTCATAGCTGAAACTCTATTTAAGCTAACGCAATCATACGAAGTAAAAAAAAAACTACTTTAAAATTTAAATTCACGAGCCAATACATGTATTTCTTAAATTTTTAAATCGCATGTTTCCTTTCAAAAGATGTTATTTATTTCAAAAATAGGATGGCAGTAAGCATACAAATTACAAATAAAATTTCTCCCGTTAATCAGCTATCCAAAAACGTATTAACCCATTTATGCCTAGTGTCCCTTTTTTGGGACGGCATTTTCGCTATTAGTCGAAAACGTTATTTATTTTTCCTAGCCTTTATTCATGAGTATTGAGCCTCAACTCTACAAAATATTTTAACATGACCAAATAGGATGTTGATATTTCGATTTTTATACATAATGATTTTAAAAGAAATCATCCCTTGTTCAAGAAGTTGACATCAGAAATTTATCTATTATTTCTGTTATCAGTAAAAATCGAAAAAAGTCGCAAAAATATCCAGGCACAAATGGGTTAATGTACATCTAAAGACATGTAGTTCGTAAGGAAGGATGAGTTTTACTTAGCGCAGGTAAAAACGCCAATGGATTCAGCCCAGTTCATTCTTTAGAATCGTTGGTCAGCTGTTCAAGTTATCACCATTTTTTAAATTCATTTTCAGAGCTGACACTCTAACTAAGCTAACGTAACCAAGAAAAAGTACAAATATACCTCAACATTTGAATTAACGCGTTTTACATGTATTTTTTTATATTTTCCTTTCAAAAATGTTTTTTATCTGAAAAAATACTATTACAGTAAGCGTACAAATTAGAAATGCAATTTGCCCCATTAATCAGCTTTCCAAAAAGCATATTAATGGCCATCTAAAGACACGTAGCTCTTAAAAAAAGGTAAGTTATACTTAGAGCAGGTAAAAACGCCAAAGGAGGCACTAACGTTCATTGTTTAGGATGGTTGGTCAACCAATCAAGTTATCACTGTTTTCCCGCGATTAAAATCTTAGCCACATCAGATCGTGAATCTCAAATGGCTATGTGTTGCGTCGTTGTGTTACTTTCGATTCTGCGTTCTGTAAGCACGTTTTGTTGTTATCTGGCAAATCAACTAAAGAAGCATGGTTATAACAGTTAGACGACGAACATATAGACAGACTGAAAATACAATTGGATTTCTATATTATCATGTCGCTAAATCCCTAAAAAGTTCGTTACATTTGTTAGAGATTCACCTTTTGACTACGACCCTACTGCCGATAAGATAAGGTCAACGTCATTAATAAGAAAATGTGTTAACCCTTTGAGGCGCAACCCTTTCCAAATACTGAAAAAAGGGCACCGTTGCCATCGCTCGACTTAACTACCAGCAAGCTGGCGGACGATCAAAACGTTCATCGCGTGCCACAGATCTAGAGACCCTTTTTTGACGGGCACAGCCTGCTGTCGTCAAAAAAAGGATCTCTAGATCTGTGGCACGCGATGAACGTTTCGATCGTCTGCCATCTTGCTGGTAGTTAAGTCGAGCGATGGCAACGGCTGCCCTTTTTTCAGCATTGGGCAATCGATCCAGCTGTTTTGGCATTCTTCCATTTTCCAGCAGATGCAAGTGCTGTTAAAAATAAGTGACAAATTTTTTTTACTGGAAATGACATGCTAAAAAGTAAAGGATTCTGGTGGAGCTACGTCACCCGCAACTATTTTTATAGAAATCAAATCCATTCTTCGTGAATGGCAACAGTCAGAACGTCAGAGTTGGGTGTTCCCAGAGTGGGATCACTGCGCGTTAAAGGGTTAAAAGAAAGAATAAAAGTGAAATGTTGAGAAATAGGCGGAAAAAAATTGATGGCAAGAAAAAGTTCGTTAAACACAGAATGCACTTTGCTATTTGGAGACTATTTTACGTAGATAATTGCAAAATGTTGCTGGTCCGAAGGATTTGTTGCAAAAAATTGGGTTCGTTGAATAAAGGTTCGACGTATAAACAAAACAAAGTTGTTTTTTTTTTCTGAAAAATAAACTGTTATATGTGAAAAAGGACATTTTCTATTAAAGCTGTATTATCTCGTAGAGCTACTCCAATTCTCGCAATCAATCATTCAACTTCACTTCTACATTACTTAGATATACTTCTTTCACTTTCACAACTTTTAAACGCAACAGTGCAGGTAGGCAGCGAATTTCGTTTGATAATACAGTAAAGGGTCCTGAATATCGGTTAGTGACGCATCATTCCCCTGCATAGCAAATTGCACAGAAGCATGGAGATAATATTAAATCGTTCTGTGCTAATAAAACTCGCTTCCTTTCATCGATAGCGTCCAAAATCAATAACTTAATCGATTTTCAATTAGTCCGAAGGTACCAGCGGCATATCCTTTGCTTTACAACACCAATAAAACAGAAATGCTCGCGCGTAACAAGAATTTAACTGGCTTTATCGTTTAATAAAAGACTCTGAGTTTAAATCTGCATGTTTAGGAGCGAAATTCTGACTTTATGAGCTACCTTCAAATAACTTTCTTTTTTTTTCTCTCCCACTCAGTGTCAATTTATCTTTTCCCAGCGATGTTCAGAAATGTTTGTGTTTTTAGCATGCCGTGCTGATAGCATTTAAATTTTCGGACGCCGGGGAGCAATGACGTGAACAGAAAGGGAATGACTGCCGCCGTGTCTTTGCGATGAGGGGTGGAAGCGGGTTGAACGGCAGTTCAAGTTTATGTATAAATATCGTGTTTGAAAATGATTTACACTTCCATGCGTTCAGTAAGGTCTGTGTTCTTGTTTTTCCATATTTTTAAACTTTTGTAATATTGCTTAATGTTTCATGATATGTAGTACCTCGAAGCTAATAGTTAATTCGAATAAAATGGATTACATACATTGCCTAAATGACAATAATCTGTTTTAAATATTAATCAAATCTTTACATTAAGAGAGTTAATCACATTGCAGGTGTCACTGGAAAAAGTGTCTCAATTTTAAATGAAATTTGAAGGATGATTTTGATTAAACTATAGTGTGAAGTTAATAACTCTATATGAAACACGCAGAATAGTAATACAAAGTGTACCTACGTTGCTACAGGTAGAGTACTCCCAAATCAAACTAAGCCTTAGCTATCTCTTGAGTTCTTATAGCCACAGAAAAAGGTTGTGTGTTTATGACCTTGTATTCTTTATATATCGATGTTATTTTTGCGATACTATCTAAATAAGTACATAACATTGAAATTTTCAGGATAAATCAATACTTTTATTATTGACTCTTTCGATTTTTTGAGCCGGGTTTACTCCAAATATTAAATTTCGTTTCAATGCCTGAAAATTGAACGAGTTCGTAATTCAAGCCAGTGCCAGTAATCCTCTATAATGAAGCTGAACAAGGTAATGAGCAGATCTTAGAATCTGACATACGGCTGCTGAAGATTGGATTTGTAGCTATATCAGATGATAGTTACAAAATTACTGAGGAAAAACTAAAAGTTTTTATCTGAAAATTTCAACTAAGCTGCTTCTAATGAAAACAAAATTTATGTATGTTTCTATTAATAATTTTTTTTTCTTTTTCTTTAAATAAGAAGTCTAGTTCGGACTCAAAGGCCACTCAGGGAATTCTTAATGTTGCTTCTTTGCAATGTTCGGAGCAGAACTGGTAAAACCTGTGTTCAATCGAGGTGGGAGGGGGGGGTGGCGCTTAACTCGATAACAGCTCACTCCAGACCCGGTCTGACTAGTTTGGAGGGCCCTCCGGAAGAGATGGAAAAGGGATCCTATACTGAGAATTTAGAGGGAGAAGAATATAGAGCATTTCGACGGGGCCCTCCTCTCTGCGATTGGTCGCCGTCTTGCGTGACAGCTTGGGGTTCTCGTAATGTATTTCAATGGGAAAAACCCGATTTTCAACATTCAAAAAAAGTATTAAATTTAATTTTTTGGATGATTGTAATGGATGGAATTTGTTAATCAGACCTTCGACTTTTGTGTCCCAGATGGCGTTTAATACTTTAAAAAGCTTAACATATAATATTTTAATGATATTTCAAGAGACTTTTTCCGTTGGTACTGCGTTCGGAAAGGCAACATTATGTACGGGAATGAGCACAACGTTTGTTTTAAGATTCGGCAGGTTATTCGGATTACTGTTTGTTTACAAATATCATTGTGCATGCGAAATTTTCTTTAGTTGTGAGATTTATGCAAGAATAAAGTTTTGTTTTTTAATTATAATTCATCGGATATTCTGTATGCCCTAGAAAACATCAAATTCCATTAATATTTATATTAAAGAAGTGTTTATTTAAATTCCTATTACGATATATTGATTGTTTTTTCTTTTATAAACAATAAAATGTACTGCTTGTTATTATTTATCATAGTGTTCTTTTAAATATGTAAATGCCTGTAAAATAAGACCAGTTATCCTATTAATAAAAAAAGTGTAACATATGTATCGCATAACATATTTGTACATGTAATTAATCTAATACGTATGAATATGAATTAAAAAAATAATCCAAATAAAAAAATAAAAAAAATAATAAATTAAAGACGTAGACCAATTAATGTAATCTTTACTTAGTTGCATAATTATTTAAATTGACAGTAAACATGAGTGCAAAATGTAAATTTATAATTCCATTATGTTACATAAAGCTTGTGCCTTTTTGTTATAAGATGGAAAACATTTCTGTTTCGTAATGTTAGCTCATAAAACTGTACTAAACAATTCTACAATTACATTTTTGAATTTTGTTTCAAGTTAGAATCAGAACAGAAATCAAAAGCTGGAACTCTGACCCTTATTTTAGTTAAATGTGCTACCAACCCCATATTGCAGGGGTTTGCAGTTCGCTACTGAGTATTAACATAAGAATATTAAGGCTCCGGCACCTTTTTTTGCTAGAAATTGCCGCTAGCCCTGGAGAATTACATGTTTTCTCATTGAAAAATTTCTTTTGTTAATTCCCAAAATGTTACACTTTTTGTATATAACCCACATACAAAAATATCCCCAATCAGTAAAATGTGCTCCATCTTCTAATGAGGTGATGTACAAAATTTGAGAATTATATCCAGAAAAGTGTCAAATGTATGAAGATAATACGTACTGACTTAAACCACTTTTCAGTAGCTCTGTAAGGGAAAAAAATCACATTTTAAGGGTCATATGGATAATTTGAAAGAATATGTTACATTCAAATTCAAGTATAGACCCCAATCATCTTTGTTTATAGATATCTCTTAAGACCTTTTATGATGAAAGGCTGAAATTTTGTACATAATCTCATTTGTGCATGGGGTACATTTTACTTATTGGGATTTTTTTTGTATGGTAGTTGTAAGCAAATTTAAAAAGTGTTAACTCTTTGAAAATTAACAAGAGGAATTTTTTCGTACCTTATTAGCACTTGGGTGCTATTTCTGTCTAGCACGGTGTGGCAAGTAGACACCTTTCAAGTTTCTTGGTTTATGGCACATTTTCAATATTCTTGGCAAAATTTCAATGTTCTTGGGACTTGGTGTAATCACTATTAGTGATTACATCGTGCAACCATGTTTTTCGGTTCAATCACAACTAGTGTGTCGGTGAAAGATTTTCCAATATGCACTAATCCAAAACATTTCACCACTAGGGGCTAAACTACAATATATGAAATTTTCAGTAACAGAAGTATGCGAACAGGAGTCTATAGGAGCACTTACAGTTATCATTATCCTCTAAATGGCAGAATTGATTGAATAGATTAAGAGAAACTGAAATTTATCCAGATTTCATATACCCGAGTGCGTAAATAAAATCTGGAAGAATTTCAGTTTCTTTTTTTTTAAACATTTTTTCAATTCACATTGTCTAACTATCTTTAATAGATAAAGAATTAAAGCATGTTATCACTTTTTGGGGCACTATGCGTGTCTGTGTGTGTCTATACAATTTACAATCACTAATATTTTTATTTCCGTGTATAATGTACAAAGAAGTATGTGATCGCAAAAAAATTGGGTATCCAGATTTTGACTATCTCTAAATTTACTTTTAAGAGTTTTTGCGAGACATCTCATTGTACACATGTATGTATGTTCCTATAAATTCATGTACAAACATTATGACTGACAGCTTCATCATTTTGATCAGTGTTTCCCTGGCATCTGTATGTATGTATGCAACACGCATATCTCAAAAACTATGAGCCGTACAATGTTGAAATTTTCTATTTAGGATTGTAACATCTACATCCATACATTTTGCTGTATGGACAGAAATTCCTTAAAGTGTAATTTAGAGATATTAAGTTATTTCAAATGAATCAAAAGTGATATATGTTGTTAAGGATTACAAAATGAATCTTGCCATCAAAAATGGTACCTTTATCATTTACAATTCTACTGCAGCACTCAAAAAAATTCCAACACATTACAGTCAATGGCAATTTTAGAGACATTCATCCATTTCAAGCAGAATAACATCTTACCATATGGTTAGATAATGGTCCGGTGACAATCAGCCACCTCCCTCAAAAACTGCGTCAAAAGTCTCCAAACTTGGCAACTTTTGGTGTATATATGTATATATTTCATTCGCATATCTCAAAAACTATTAGTCGTAGATTGCTGAGATTTTATATACAAGATTGTTGTAACATCTAGTTGTACACCTAGATTTTTGATTCCAATCTTTTGGAGAGTTTGCAGGACCACCCAAAAGAATTTCGGTACTTGCATGTTATCCAAGCGGTCTGCTAAGATGAGCGATTTTTCGCTTAGATAAATGCAGGTTGCTTGAAATCATGATGGTTCTGAATACAACTGGCAGCAGTTTGCCAGCACATTTTCCAAAAAAAAAAAAAAATAATAATAATTTGGCGGGAATGTCTACCGGGCCGGGATAATATGCAACTACCAGAATTCCAATACATTAATGTCTGAAGTCAGTCATTGTTTGGTCCATGCACAAAATCTCACTATTTGCCATCCATCTTGTCAAGTTTTGCCGAAATATTGCCAATTTAACGCCAAAAATAATTACCCATTTTGCATGACTAAAATCACCATTTTAACCATAGAATGTTAAAATTTTGTATTTAGAACTATTGTAACATGTAACTGCTTTTGATTGCTGTCGACTGAGTAATTTATTTACAGGGTCACCCAAAAGATTTAAAATACATTAAGGGTCTATAGATATGTTCGTTTCATTAAAAATCTGTGATGAATAACTATTTCAGCTGTGACTGAAATCTCGCTAACTATCTCAAGCTTGTTGGCTTTTGTCAAAATATTGCCCAATTAAGTGAAACAAATCTTTAAAATTGAACTCAGCTTGGCGGTAAACTTTAGAATTGCAGTATTTTGTCTCTTTCAAACGAAATAAGTTTAGATGAAGTGCACTGAAAATATTTCTGATTTAATAGAGGTACAAGGAGGTCATGTGGTGTCCGTATCAGATTTATTAGTTGAAGGATGTGAAATAAAAAAACAAACAAAGCAATCATAATAAAAGGAGTTGTATATAAATTTTTGCAGTTACTTTCTTCCATAATGATTGTATGCAAGAGAATTTTTTTTCAACACTATCATAAATTACAATGTTACTTGAAAATATGTATTCACATAATTTATACAGTAACCAGACTATGTGATAGATAGAAAAAAATTTGAGATGTCAGTCAGACGATTTAAATTACTTAAGTTTACAAAAAAAGTTTCATGTTTGACGATATTTGGCTGCATAAAATGATTTAGGTTCTTGAATGTAAACAGCAGATAAAAACAGTATTCATCAAGAAAAATTGGTACTTGCGTATTATCCCGGCAGTCAAACAAGACGAGTGATTTTTCGCCAAGTTAAATGCCGAATGCATGAAATTATTAATGGTTTAGATACGATTAATAGTATAGTTTGCCAGCACATTTGATGAAAAATAGTTTATTGGAAATGACCAACGGGATAATACGCAAGTACCGAAAAATCTAAGAATCTTCAGAATAATTTCTAATCCTAATATTAGTTACACGCAGAACAGAGTGGAAACAGACTTAGGTGAAAGAATAAGGATTTATTTTAACGAAGTACAGTGTAACCATTTAATCATCTGTCCATGGGCACAAGAAGAGTAGAACCTTGATTTCATGAAGTCAAAAAATCAAGACAGCAAGGTGAAATAAAAGAGGAAGTTCCACTGCATACCTAATTTAGAAAACTGAAAAAGAATAAAAAGGCTGGTAGACAAGTTTAGTGATTATAAAGGAGTAGATTCTAGAGTTTTTTTTTTTAGGGTAAGCAACAATAAGTAATTGTACATAAACACATCATATGGCAGTTTCAACATAAGAAACTACCTGTTTTATTTATTTATTTTTTAAATAAACCAACCACTGGTACAAAACTAGTTCTATAAACAATGTATAAATTGATTTTTAATCAAAATATGTTTTAAAAAAATAATTAACAAACCAATTCTTTAATATTTTTTATTCATTTATTCTAAGGAATTTTATATGCCCATTTAACAACAGAAACCACACCAGAAAGTGTTATCCATAGAAAGCATGCACTAAAATTCATGTCAATCTAAGGATAAACCTATCTAGTCAAAGCATCAAACTATAATGAAAAAAAATATCACAATCCTAAACTAGAAAGAATATCTAATTTTGCGTTTAATTGTTTGCGTACAGCTTTAAAATTTTTACGACAATTCTAAATAAATAATGTACATTCTTTCATGCACACTGAGAAAAATATTTACAATAAAATCGGGAGGGTGAATTTTTTTGGGGGAGGCGGGGGATAAAGATACATGCTAAATTGCATGGATTGCTATCTGAACTCCAACGCCTGTTGCTTGCTACAGTTTGTTTACATACTTCACAGAGGGGAGGGTTCGCAATCCGAAAACCCAGTGAACCTCGTCAGATTACACGTAGTTTTTACGGATTACCGAGATTGCTAAATAATACGTTTAAGTAAAGAAATAGCATGCGCAGAACGATGCGCGAAGCTGTCACTCAGCTGACGTCACAGATACGTCACGTCGAAATGCTCTATTAGAATATGTATTTGAAAATCAGGCTTATACATGCCTGAAAACGACTTTTAACTATTTTAGAGCTTTCGGGGCGAATGACTCTTCGGGATTCCCTTCGAGCCGCAAGGTTTCTGGGATCCTCCGCTGCGACACTGCGTAAAGCTGTAAGATTAGTGGAAAATAAATAATCAAATTATTCTACATATATCAAACTACTCTAATTATAAAGTAGTATATCCATTTTTGTGGGCCTCTCATGGTCCCCCTTGGACCGGGGCGAGCCCTCGGCCATCGCCGACCATCCGACCTGGTCAGTCCGGGCCTGATCCACTCCCTTATTCTTACTTATCTACAATAATACCCCGAAACATAGGTGGGACCGACCGATAACCAAATAAGTCGGGGTGTAATTTTGCATATAAATATGTAGACGAATTATTTTTAACTGGGCCAGAGACTAAAGAAAACAATAATTTCGTAAAAAAAAAAAAATAGTAAAATCTTAGTTAATAAATATGTATAACAAACTATATTATTTAAATCGTAAACCTACGTGTGAATATTTTGGCAGTAATCAAAAGACGAATCGCTTAACTCTGAGTTCGCGTTAATCGGAGTATTTGTCTGAACGCGAAAAAATTTATGTGAAGGAAGATACTGATATGAATACAAATCATACTACAATCTAGCGTCACAAACACTATCCTCGTGTATTAAATATTAATTAATTAACAAAATTATTCATGTAGTGAGAGCTTTCTGTAGAAATTAGCAAAACAACTTTGCAAAAAACAAAGCGCTACATTAGCGAAACTGATAAAACATTTTGCATTTTTGACCCTTTTGCAAGAAACTAAAGGCGTTGTTTACTGGTCATAAATCATACACGTGTAAACATGTTGAAGTATAAAGTGAGAAAGCTGGCTAACTGATGAAAAACAAAGTGCATGTTTCTTTTGGTAGATGCTTATACCTCCAATAAATGCGTATTTACTTACCTGCACATCCAACAGCTCTGGAACCGAAAAGATAAACACAGAACTGATTTAAAACTCAAGTGAGCAATAAAGCTTTAACTCCAGGAGAAAAAAATTACGTTCTTTGACTTTAGAGCGATGAAAATGTTAGAAGTTTCTTTCCCCCCCCCCCCTTTTTCTTTCATCGGAGAAACTGTAATATTGCGAGGCTAAGCGGATTTAATTTCTGATATTTTCCACATATTTTTCATTTTGAAGACCCTCTGTTTTATTTTTCTTGTTTAATTTATGATTTGAATTTTTAAAATAAACAGCAACCGATGAGAAGGAATGCGTTTCGGTAGAACGTTTTTCTGTTTTTATAATCGGAGCTCTTAAGATAGGGGTTGATTTTTTTCTAAATAAAAAGTCTTCCATCGAGTATTTAAAATTATTTTTCAGAATTCTCGTTTACAAATTTTGGAGCAATCTGTTTGCATTTTCCAAGAAGGATTAATCAAGTGGAATGCATAGATTATAATACAACAAGAAACTACGTGCACAGAAATTTCAAGGTCAACTTGGTTTCATTTTGTATATTAAATAGACTGATAAAAAATATTTCGACAGATATACACGCTGTTGTTATAAATATTTAAAATAATCACAGATATCCAACATTTATACAAGGCTAGTTTCTACAGCGTGTAGGAATTTATGGCAAGGAATTTACTAATATAAATAGGCATCATACTGCAATACAGGGTCGCAAACGCAAAATTCATAAATTAAATGAATAATAACTAACAAAAATGTTTAATGTTTTGGTGAGGTTTTAAAATGAAGCGGATGTTTCGGATAAAATGAATGATTAAAGTTTTATAAACAGTGAAAACTTTCTCTTAAAAGTCAATACAAAATTGATGTTTTTATACGGCCCCCATACAAGAGATTCCCAACAAGTAAAATGTGCCCCATACATAAATTACTTGATGTAAAAAATTTCAGTCTTTCATTACAAATTGCCTCACCCATATGTTTAAACGATATTAATAAGGGGCTGCGCAATTACCAGTAATACTAGAAGTATTGTGTATTTACGCAATCGTTGCTTTCTTTAGCAATTTGTATACAGCCTCTGAAACGCGATCTATCGATGTGATCTTTACTCTCCGTACAAGAACCATGTAAGGAAAGTATTGTAATCATTCTTCAACCCTCCTCCATGGTATTTCAATTCTGTGATGAAGAAGAAACCGATAAAAGAAGTTGTTCGGACTGATAAAGGAGAGTGCCCTTGGGTGAATGCTATCCCGTTTATTCATGAGTCGTGAGATTGTTCGGGATTATGTATAATTTCTAATTACTTTGACATCAGGATAAGCTGTAATTTTGTTGAATTGTAAATAAAATGTTTGAGATACTCTATTACAGACTTATTCATGGGATATATATTCGTGTTGCTGTTTTCTGAAACTTAAATCCTAGTACTTTCTAATTTTTACTTCCTTGTACGTAGTATAAGGAAGTAATGTGATCCCGAAAAATTTTGGGGGCCAAATTTCGACAAAAAAAACCGATTTTGACTACCTCTAAATTGAATTTAAAAAATTTTTTCGATGCATCTCATCGTAGGCTAGCATGCACGATCATATTAACGCGTCTGCAACTCATTTTGACCAGCGGCGAGTTTATTGTGGTCAGTTTTTCCATGCCGTCTGTACGTATGTACATACGTAGGTACGTATGTATGTAACTCGCATATCTCAAAAACTATGGGTCGTAGAATGTTGAGATTTGATATTTAGGATTGTTCTATGATCTAGTTGTGCACTTCCCCTTTTGGTCGCAATCGAATGAATAGTTTATGTACAGGACCGCCCAAAAGATTCGAAATACATTACGCTCTATGGGCCGAAAATCATTAAACTCGCATATCTCAAAAACTATTAGGCGTAGAATGTCGAAACTTCATATTTTGGATAGTTGTAACATCTAGTTGTGCACCTCCCCTTTTGGTTCCATTCGATTGGATAGTTTATCTACAGGACCGCCCAAAACATTCGAAATACATTACGCTCAATGGGCCGAAATTCATTAAACTCGCATATCTCAAAAACTATTAGGCGTAGAATGTTGAAACTTTATATTTAGGATTTTTGTAACATCTAGTTGTGCACCTCCCCTTTCTGTTCCATTCGACTGGATAGTTTATCTACAGAACCGCCTAAAAGATTCGAAATACATTACGTTCTATGGGCCGAAATTCATCAAAGCGTTTTTTAGAGGTATTGGGCTATTTCAAACGACTCAGAAGTGATATGTGCTGTAAAGAGTTAGAAAATGAATTTCTCCATTAAAAAAAGTGTGTTTATCATTTACAGTTCTGCTACAGGAACACTCAAAAGATTTACAATACATTACGGTCAATGGCAATTTTAGGAGATTCATCCATTTCAAGCACAATCCCGTCCTACCACATAAGTTAGGTAATGGTCCGACCACGGTCACGTGCCTCCCTCAAGTACTATGCCAAAAGTCGCCAAGCTTGGCGACTTTTTTGTGTACGTGTGTGCATATTTAACTCTCAAATCTCAAAAATTATTATGAAATTTCATATATAAGATTGTTGTAACATTTAGTTGTGCATCTCGATTTTTGGTTAAAATCTACTGGAGAGTTTATTTACAGGACCACTGAAAAGAATTTCAGTACTTTAATGTCTATGGACATCTTCAATATAATACAATTGTAGACAGTCATTGTTTGGTACATGCCCAAAATCTCGCCGTCTGTCCTCGACCTTGGCGAGTTTTGCCGAAATGTCGCCAAATTTGGCGATAGTCAGTCATTTGGTCCATGCCCAAAGTATCGCCATTTGTCATCGTTCTTGGCGAGTTTTGGCGAAATATCGCCAAATTTGGCGATAATCTGTCATTGTTGGTCCATGTTTAATATCTCGCCAAATGTCGTCGACATTGACGAGTTTCGCCGAAATATCGCCAAATTTGGCGCCAAAAATTATTTCGTATTTTGTATAACTCTAAAACTTTAACCCGTAGAATTTTGAACTTTTGTATTTAGAACTATATTATTATCTAACGGTTTTCAATATCTTTTTTGACAGCAATCGACTGGGAATTTATTTACAGGGTGAGCCAAATGACTTTAAATACATTAAGGTGTATGGATGCATTCAATTCATTGAAAGTCTGTGGTCAATGACTACTTTGGCTATCCCCAAAATCTCGCAAACTATCTCAAGTTTGTCGGCTTTTGGTGAAATATCGCCAAATAAAGTGTCAGAAAGAAATCTTTCAAATTGAACTCAGCTTGGCGATATCGAAATGTTTGGCTAGAAATCGCTATATGTTACTATTATTGATATTTTATATCTTTCAAACAAATAAGTTTAGAGGAAGTGCGTAAAAAACATTTTTGATTTAATAGACGTGCAAGGAAGTCATGTGTTGGACACATCAGATTTTTTGTTTGGAGTAATGGAAATAAAAAGCTTTGTTTGGGAATGTTACAATACAGAATTATTACATAAAGGATTTTATTTATAAGAAAATATTTTCTAAATTATAAGTTTAGCTATAATTTTTATGTAGATAAAATGAACTGATAATTCAAAAGCTTTAGCGATAGAGTTATGTATTACCAATAATTTAGTAGAAAATTCACCCTTTGTATGTCTACTTCAGACTATATTCGGGTTCAAAAAATCAACTAGCTAGGAAAAATGGATCGCTACAGAGGTAAGTAACAATAAAATCTCAAAGATTTTCCAATTTCACATACAACATGCTTTCTTACTGTTTTTTCGTGAAAATAAATTTTAATCCCTGGCAAACTTTATTTGAGCAACCAATTGAGAAAATTTGGGCAATCGAGTTCTGTAATGAAAGTTGTAAGGTTATTTACAATATATACACACCTCCGGTATACTCCTAATACAAGAGGAAGTAAATGACGTTTCATAGATTTCGTGAAAAAGCTATCAGGTTATTCAGCAAAAATGCTAACTGTTAACGTCACAACGAACATGATCACCTAGCTCAGATTTCGAACACAGCTTAATGATTCGTCCACGCTGCTTTAATCTTTCTTTTTTTGCAGCGATACTTTCCCAGCAGAAAAAGTAGTTTTACAGTGAAGGAGATACAATATAAACTAGAGATGAGTTCGGGCTCATTTTTTGAAGCCCGAGCCCGAAGACTTTTAATCCGAGCCCAACCGAGCCCGAGCAATATTATTAAAGTTGGAGCCCGAGCCCGAAATTTCAGCTAAAGACAAATAAAATTAACTACTTCATTAATAGGATACAATAAATTTTGGAGCTTCACACACCTTCTTGTCTCCCGTGCCGCTATTTTTTTTAAATAAGTGCGTCTATTTATCCCATGAATCACTTTTTAAAATCTGTTTCAAGGAGTATGTTCAACAAAGGAGAAATTTTTCACGAGCCCGAGCCCGCCCGAGCCCGAACGCAATCGTGAATTACAGAGCCCGAGCCCGAGTCGGGCCCGGGCTCGGGCTCGGGCTTTCGGGCTCGGGCTGAGCCCGTCTCATCTCTAATATAAACTGATTCCAGTTAATGCACTACAGGGAAGTGCCTGTTGAATGCGTTTTGGATCATAAAGTGGGTCAATTCACTTCTGATATCAGGTAATTAAGTTTAATAGTAAATAACAAAAATTTATTCACATTTAAATGGAATGAACAAAGATAAATCCTGGCAAACTCATCAGCTAAATAAAACACTCTCCAATAAAACTATACTTATGTATATATAAAACTACGTAATAAAAACTCGAAACCAATTTCTCTAACTTTCGATCACTACAGCAGAACTATAAATACTATTTTTAATGGGAAAAATGATACAGTACATGACAATGACATACATAAATATCGTTCAATCTATGTATATTTACGACATTTAGAGTACGGACTGATGAAAGACAAACAAACCGAAATCATTAAAACTTTAAAACAATTTGTCAACAGTTAAAGAGAGAATATATTCCTAAAGATTGGCAAATGTGTTATGTGGCTATGACAAAATAGCGAGCTTGTATTAGCTGAACCTACTAATATTATAAATGTCATTGTTTGCATGTATGCTTATTACTCTTTCATGCTGAAACGGTTCGACGTGTTTGGATGAAATTTGGAATAAAGGCAGTTAAAGTTCTGGATTAACATATAGGCTACTTTTATGGAGCGAAAAAAAAAAAAAAACACTGTTCCTATAATATGCAAAAAATCTATCTTTTATATAAAAAAAGAGTACAATTGAGTTTTTATTTTACAGAGTAGTCGACAGATGGCGCAAACTTATAGAACATACAGTTTTTAATAAATAAATTCATTTTATCGTCTGCTATGCCTCGATAAAGAATATACCTGAATAAGTTTTTCCTTCTGACGCGTTTTTATAAGCGGATTTCGGGCCAAGCACACAAATCCGAAATATATGTTACACAAACAAACAAATTAAAAATAAGTTTTTGAAACTTTCATTCAGTTCGAATTATGCATTTTTCTGTGCGTCTTTTTTCCGCTTCTATTTCTAATGTATTACATTTAGAAAAAGGATGTTAGGAATATCAATTTTAATTTAGTTTAATCACACTCAGTATTAATGATACGCTTTCCAACTTAATGGTATAAGGAAGGAAAATAGGTAAGAGGCATAGATTATGATACGATTTTAATATATAGCACTTTAATGCGTATTTAAAATCTGAAAGTGTTTCAGATTTACTTGCTTTATTTTTTCCCTTTCCGTTTTTTGATAAAGTAGAGGATAAAAGGCGTCTTTTTTACGTTAGCAGGGGCCGCCACTTACCCTATGGCCGCCCCTGTTTGTAATCGTTTTAATTTTAAATTCCATTCAGTATCTGATTTCAGTGGCAAGGAAGCAGGAGAGAAACATGATTCTCTCCGAGCAAGATTATTAAGATGGCGAACCAACTGGTCGCCGAAGGTGGATAGTATAGTTATAAGTTTCAAACCGGCATATGCTTCAATCTTTGAAGTTTCGTTTGGTTTACATTTGTTTTTATTCGCTATCTCAGGATCTCTTTACGTGATCTAAGAGACGAACGGTAAAAATAGTGCCAGACAGTCTTTACAGCATTTGTCTTAAATAGATCAAGCTTTTCTGTATGGAAAGCACGAAGAAAACGGTGTCATGAAAGAAGCACGAAACCTAGTTATTTAAATATGACAGCGCCCCCCCCCCGTTGTAACTTGAGATAGAGAATAAATATTTTAATGAGATAACGAATATAAACTACAACCGACGAGAATAAGTATTTCATTTATTGCTATTCTGTTATCGACACTTTAGGTTCCCCTAACTTGCAAAGCCATGTTATTTTACTATCACAATGCGCATGTCACCTTATGTACAAGCTGCATGGATCAAATGCCAAACACAAGTTTGTGCATGATGTATGTTCTAAAGTGTAAAGAGTTTTTTTTAAAAGCTGTAAAACTTAAAACCCAGGCACTTTCCAAGTTTAACGAGTTTATCAGAATTCAGAGAAAAGGCAAACACCGACGTGGATTTTTCTGAGGAAAAAAATTATTGTTTAAATTCACATATGCTCCCTTAAAATTGTTATTAATATTCTACTTTTTAAATTAGGTCATTTTAGGTTTAAATAAGTACTCTTTACTAAAAGAAAAAAGAAAGGAGCTTAAACATAATTTAAGTTTACAGCAAATTTGCACCTGCATGTTTTGACCCATTTTTTAATTTCAGTTATATTAAACAGTGTGAAAAGAAAGCAATAGAATTTAACTAAAGTTTATAAGTTAAACTAGTATACATATAAATGAAAATATTTAAGCAGTAAAATCCACAAATCTAGAAACACTTAAAGAAGCGAAAATATGCATATAAAAACAAATAGCTAATACGATACAGAATCATAAAAAAGTAAATATACAAATCGTAGATTTCAAGGAGATAAGTTTGATTTATAGAAATGTTGCATCTGGATTTGGACAGACAATGGGAATTAAAGAAATTGTAATGCACAAACCATCCAATTCAGCTATGAGAAAAATAGGAGGCAAAAAATTTTTAATAAGAAAAAAAAGGGTTAAGCTATGATTTTAGAAAAAAAAATTAAAAAAATTCGTAATAAATTAGATTAACCCATAAAATAATAATTTGATTTACTTTTCTGTATTTTATTAGAATTTTTTTTTGGATTCATCAATAGCTTCGTAACTGTATCATATCTTTTTAAATATATTTTTTATTATTAGAAGTAAAAATATGACAGATACGTGCCAAATAAGAAAACCATCTACTCAAAGAAGAAATTCTGTATAAGTTCCTACAGCATTAGAACGTTTAATTTCGAGTTCGAACTATCATTAGCCTAACGACGAAACCCGATAGGATGATGCTGATTCCATAAGAATAAGTTCTGGGTTCCAATAACAGAAGCGAACAACAACCTCACGCCAGGGTTAACTAATGCACTACTTGAAGAGTTAATAAACAGCAATGGTTTTATGCCACCTGCTGTTAAAGGTCCGGAGGCGATTATTTCCTGAGGTAATAGCTATTGAGTAGTATTACCTTGGGAGAAAATCCCGGGAGTTCATATTGGAAACTGCAGCGTTAAGGGATTACAACGAACCATTAGTCTTCATTATTACGACAGTTGCGAGTTATATATTAGTTCCATATTAAAAGTTAAATTTGTAAAGCTGCCTAGAATCGTTTGTAATTTCTGTCAGTTACGGATGAAGTGAATTGAATTTCATAATGATCGCAGGCTGAAACCGCCTTTAGACGGAAAAATCGATTGCTCTTAGAAGAATGCATCTAAAGTTCTTTTTTCTCTTCATTCCTTTTTCTTTTAAATAATATTTTTATTTAAAGTGCAATTTTTAGTTGAACATTTAGGTAGTCTAAGTCAGTGTTTCTCAAATTTTTTTTTCTTTTTCTTAGATAGCAATCAACATTTACTTTATCTCTAAATGTTTTGAGCTGATGTTTCCGTAAAATGGCAAGTAATCTTATTAAACTCACTTTAAGAATGTTGAAACGTGCTTATGATTTCGGTTAATCTGTCTGTCTGCATTCTAACAGAAATAAGCATAAATCGATTCATAAGAAATTTCTGTATATCATTAATACATTCTATGTCATTTACCCTAATGAATATGATGTACGTAACATAACTTTTTTTTAACAAGGGAACCCCTCCCCCCCCCCCCAAAAAAAAAAAAAAAAAAAAAAAAAAAAAACCGAACGTATGACGCAGTATGGCAGTGATCCTTTAAAGCGTACTTTAGAAGCATTTAGCTGTTTCAAGCAAAACGAAATTAACATATTTTTGAGGCGTATGAAAGTAACATTTATGACGTGGATATTCCGCAACGCATATCAATCAGCCGGATAATTGAGGAGCTTCCTGTATTTCATCGTAGATTTCAAAACGTTTTACAAAGCATTGTATGAGATAGGTACATTCAGAAGCACATGACGCAAGAATACAGGAACAAATTTCATTCCAAGAACTCACTGTTCCGTGTTCTCTCGTCTGTGCATGTTGCTTTCTACTTTGAAAATTCAAGCAGAAGTGAAGAAGTAAGAACGCATTCGTCATGTATTTGTCAACAGTAAGAAGAATCGGAATCCACCCGTCTCTGAAAATATTGAATCTCTCTCGTACTATGATGAAATTTCAAAATCTAAATACTTCAAATACTTTTTCCTGTTTTTATAATTAAACGTGAAAATGTACTGTATTTTTATTCCAGTTTATGTTTCCAGTTTATAAACCGGTGTTAGCCTCAACTGATCAGAAAGATATTTTATGTATTGCCACGCGCGATAGAACGCATCTTAGAAGAATTTCGTGAAAAAAATAACCAAACTTAAAATATAAATAGATATACAGTAGATTCTCGATAATACGAGGTGGAAGGGATGCCAACATCAGATATAGTTTTTTCGGCACTAGTATATAACCGCTGTCCTGTATTTTACGCGGTGCATGTTACATACAGCCAACCCCCCATCCGCTCACAGCATTTCGGTTCTTTGTGGTTAATGACCGCAGATTTGCTCATCATTATTCAATACGTTAAAAAGAATTTCTTTTGCAGCTGCTAACTTTCAGAAGAGGCTATCAATTTTTGCCGACCCCAGCAGTCTCTCACATTCTGCTCTTGGCGATATTTTCATCGACGTGTTTTGCAACCTTTTAAAATTTCTAAGCCTACTTGTTTGGGATTTTAAAATGAATATATTGATTTATACTTAACCGCTCCGGATGTATGCGCCTATTTCTTTTGTTTGTTGGCGTATTTTGTTAGCTCTGTATCGCCCCTTTTGTAGGCTAGGTCTAATTGCCTCGCTCCTAAAACAGATCACTATATCTCCAGAAGAACAACTAATCGGCAGAAAATTCGCAGTCCAATCCCGCCCCATTGTCATCCAAGAACTTTGTAAGATCTTGCCTATTCCAATAAAAGTTCAAGTTAATATTACTTGAAGGAGTCTCATCTGAGTTATTGCTGATAACATACATAAAAAGGAATACGACATCTTTTCCTGAACACCCTGTCCACTTCAGTACAGCTTAAAGAAGAAATTACGCATACTCTGCGTCACAGTGCTTGCCTCGAACTATCGAAAGCAGAAAATTTAATAAGCAAATAAATAGCAATTTTTGTAGTTTGCGTGCATGTTTAAATGAAAAATGCACTTACATACGAGGGTTGTAAATTAAATAATGGCAACTTCACCAAGAAACTCACAGAAGAGTGGGCATTCTCAAACGGTATGTGATAGCGGTGAGGTGGCGCTGTTGTCGACGTGTAGAGTACAAAAAACAGTCGATCTAGTTAGAAGGGTAGCTGCGGTGTGGCGTTAAAGTGAAGAGTACCGTTTCCATCGCTCTAAAGCATGTTTTCAAAGGATGATCAGTGGTAGTGGCTTACAATATAGGTTGCCCTTGGCAAAAATGCAACAGAATGTTATCGAGGAATACTGGAAGGCTGTGGCGAAAGTGCATTATCCTATAGGACGATTGTAAGATGGGCTGAAGCATTCGGGAGGGGAGAATGTGATCCTTACGCGTGATGTGCCTGTAAGACAAACTGTCAACGCAGACTGTTATTGCCTATTGCCTATTTCTACACACCATGCGGCGCATGCTTTCACGTTTATTGCAAGAACAACTTCCCTGTCGTGTTGCATGACAATGATCGTGGTCATGTAATCAATGTTGCTCCTACAAGAACTATGGCAGTAAGAAATTTTGGAACACCCTCCCTAGTCCCTACTCACCTGTCCTGAGTTTTTGTGACTTCGATTTGTTTCCGAAGTTAAAGGAACCCTTCCGAGGCCTTCAAGGGCGGATTAAAGGGGGGATGGAGGGGGCGATCGCCCCCCCCCGCGAGAAAAAAGAAATTAGTGTAAAAGATCCTATTTTACTTCCATAAAACGGATGTATAAGTCATTCTTCGAACTAACCGCACCCCCCCCCCCCCCGACAAACTTGCATTAATCCGCCACTGGAGGCCTTCGATTTCATGACGGTGCATCTGTATTCCGCGCAGTAGGGCGCTTTGCCGCTGACATCAACAATCAGCACCTTGCAATTGGTCTCTAACGCCTTCCGATATTTGGCAAAAGGTTATAAACTTTGCTGGTGATTACACAAAAGGAAAGGAATGCAATGCAATTGTACTTGTAAGCTCATTAAAATTTGACTTGCACCTGTGTTGCCATTACTTAATTTACAGTCCTCGTATTATTACATTACTGATGATCAGAACAAGTTAGTTCTATCGGTAAATAATTGTCAATTGTTCTTTGTATTAACAAGTTGGCTCCTTTCGGTGCTACAATATCGCGCAATCGTCAAAGAAGCATGCCAACACTACACAAAAATGTCTGTGAGGGCATCTATAGGAAGAATACGCCCGTTTACTTTACGAGGGTTATTTCTGCTGTGGTTTCCGGGCGCGCCAAGTATTTGAATTTTGTAGTGCGAAAAAATTCTTCTACGTGTTTTGTATGCGTTGCTCATTATTTGGGAGATAAACTGATATTTTTATACCAATTTATGGAAAACTCGAACTATCGAGACTCTACTGCAGATATGCAACATATCCACGTATTGACTTCTATTTCCTTAATCGTTAGTTCAAGATGCATACTTCCCGTTGCAAAAAAAGGTGAAAAATATATTCGGAGTGAACACAATAAAAGTCTGAAGTGGAAAAAATAATTCACTGAAAATATATACAATCTAAATCTCTTTATACAACCACTTGGTTCTCACATTCATATGCAGTTGGCTCTTTATTTAACGACGATCTCTATTTAAAGACGGTATTTGAGTCCCACTCCCTACGATACAAAAAAAAAAAAAAAAAAAAAAAAAAAAAAAAAAAAATCTATTCAAAGACGACGTTGTTTCTGTTTAACGACGATTTTTTAATTAATTAATTTTTTTTTCATGATAAATCTTTTTTATTTTTTTTTCTAAACTTCTTATCTGCAGCAGGAGAACCTTCTGTAGGGGTACAAGTTTTGTTTTAATAACAGACCAGGTCTTCCCTTGATGTTTGCAATGTGTCAATCATAAGCTTGCTGCTGCGGGAAAAATGGGGGATTACTGTTTATCTGAAGATGGAATATTCAAGGTACTTTATGTAGTAGCTCATTCCACTGCAGATACGAAGTGATCCGAGCAAAACGGCATCAAATCAAACGCATATTACGCTTCACGAAAAGGTGATAATTATTCAAGAATGAGAAAAAGTGTTGGAATTCCGAAAGTCCAATTCGCAAGACTATTTCAGCTACCTGTGATATTTAGCTACCTTTCTAAAATACTCTCTAGAGTATTTTAGAAAGCAAAGAGAAAATTCTTGCAGCAGCATAAAAATAAGGTTTGGGATCCAAATTCAAACGGCAGAAAATTCAATGTGGTAGATCAGAAGAGTTTGATAAGTTTTTTGTGAATAAAATGATATCAAAAATGACATTTTTAAACGATATAATGTATTAAGAAATATAACAGTCCTAAACATGTAAAATGTCGAGAAAATCCTACTTTTTTGCAAATCCTGTTTAAGGGTGATTTTTAACGAAAGTCGTTAAACAGACATCCAACTGCATATATGTATATATATTAATTCTTATTAATTATTATTATTATTTTTTTTTTCTCTTATTTACATTTTTGGACTGTACCCTATTCTGTACTTTTTGATATAATTGTGTCTTGTCTACTCTGATATAGTATAATATCACCCTTAATGGTTCTAGACAAAAATAATTTAGTGACTGGCAAAAGTGGATTACATGATGTAAGTCCATATGCCCGGTACATTTGTTCTAATTTTCAGGAAGAGGGGAACAATGGATCGAAAAACAGTTACTCTTCCTACAAAAATTACAGTAGTGATTGGCAATCTTTTCTTTTTAACTCTTGTGGCTCCAAAAAATGCAAAACTTGCCCTTATGCTTCTATCAATCTAATAGACAATAGTACTAAATATCACAATTTTTGCAAAGTATATAATTGTATATATAAAATTTCATGTACTATCTGTAACATGGCTTATATTGGACAGACTCGCAACCCGTTACACATACGCATTAGCCTGCATCGCAATAACGTAAAAAACTATTTATCCAATAGTCACCTTACCAATGTAGAATATGCTCACTTTCACTCCCACGGATTTGATAATGTTACTATCGAAATTCTCGCAATACAAACAAATACATCTGAGCGGCTTTTCCTCGAATCACAATTAATCAATTGTCATAACACCTGTTATCCTTATGGTCTTAACCAAATAGTACATAATAAACACTTACATTATTATAATACACAATCTGATCCCTCCAAGTATACTCCTATTTATAACCTTTTAAATTTGTCCTTATATAAACGAACAAGTCGATATAAACGAGGAAAGCATAAAGCTACTTCTACTAACATATTGTCAAATAAGCACATTCAGTCTGAGTTATATACCTTAAATAAAAGATTTGAGGTTGACCATAATTGGCTAAAAATACGAGCCTACGTTTTCTCTTTAAAGAAAAAACACCTCTCAAAGTATTATAAAGTTTTCACTTCCTTTACATTCTCTGACCATTTTGCCCACTTGTTTTATGATTTAATAGTTACTCGTGCCAATGCACTAAATTACAATTTACTAGGTCACAATCGCAATAGTACTAAGCTAAATTCCAATTTTGTAATTAATTTCTCCAATCCTGTTTTCAATATGATTAACTTCAATAAACTTTTATCATCTCACTCTGACTCTTTCCCTTTACCGCATCTCAGCCTAAAAAAATCTTTCAAATACCCTATACCTATGGGTAGAAAGATATTTAATTATAACTCTTTCTGTAGGAACTTTGTACCCGATGATGAGGTACCCTGTCTTTGTACCAGTGGTCAATACAATTCTTATGTTAATTCTGATTTTGGACATATAGTTACCGGAGATCTTTCTATTATCAAAGATCTTAAACTTCAACGGATCATGAAAAGAGGTACTAAGTTTAGGTTACCCACTAAATACTGTATAGATGATATAATAGATACTTTTATTTATAATATAGACGTATATATATATAACACTTCAATAAAAAACAGCAAACCTTCCGCCTTCTTTAATGAATGGAAATTTAATATTATTGCTGACCTTAAAAAACAACTACTTTGTAAATTTAGATATACTAAAAATATAAAACTAAGCAATCAAATAACAGAGCTACAGAATAACTTTATCATTACTTATGTTGATAAGTCTAGCAATAACTACGCTATAATATGTAAGCAGTTATATCACAATCTCTTAGCTTCATCCATTAACAATAATCCAAATTTCAGTCTAACATCTATCTCTGAGATAACATTTAACAAAAAGATCTTAGCTTTCCACAAGTTACTTAAAATCAAGCATGACAATCTAAAATATCCCTACTTAGTGCTAATACCAAAGTTTCATAAAACGCCACTAAAATTCAGAACTGTTACTATAGGATGTAACACTTATAATAATGTAGCAAGCAAAATATTACTAAAAATACTTACTTCTATGCATGATCTGTACATAAAATCTAACACTACTTCTGTATCTATAGGTAATAGCTATGAACTAAAAAATAAGATTAATGCTCTATACGATGTAATTAATATATCAACTTATGATTTTAAAGACTTATTCAATAGTATACCACTAGACGACTTATACAATATAATATTGAATCTATTTATACATAGTAATAATAATATAACCCTGCCTTCTTACATAGATACTATGTATTTCGAAAATCTTTTAAAGTTCATAATCTATAATAACTACATTCTACATAATAATAAATTATATAAGCAAGTTATAGGAATTCCACAAGGTGTTTCCAATTCCAGTTACTTAGCAGACCTATATTTATATAATTATGAAAAAAATTACAATAATCCTTCTCTTATAATATATAGGTACATAGATGACATAATAACAATAGCTACTGACAATACTTATAGTGATACTGACCACCTACCCATAGCCTACCATTCAGCCCTAGAACTAATAAAAAATCATAATAATAATAGAATAATTAATTTTTTAGACTTACAAATTAGAATCAATGACGATAAGAGTCTATCCTTTAATATATATATAATAAAAGAAATGACTTTAATTTTCAGGTTAATACCTTCACTCATTTCAATTCATGTATGCACACTTCTGTGTTTAGAAATATTATCTCTAATCATAAGTATAGAATAGAGTCTCTATGTACCAATAGTTTTAAGGCTAATAACTTAACTGACCTATATAAAACTGCTATAAAATATAATTATCCCAGTAAATTTCTAACTTCTATTTTATATCCTCTATGTAATCAAAAAAACTGTATGTCCTAATCAGAATATTGGTTGGTGAGGATGGGGTTGGTTGTTGGTTCTTTCTATATTTAAAAAAAAAAAAAAAAAAAAAAAAAAAAAAAAAAAAAAAAACCATAAAATATATATCTATATATTTTATTAAAAAAAAAAAAAAATCTATTCTTAAGAATGGTTGATTACTGGTACTTTTTCCTTTTCATGTGAGTCTGTAACCAATGAAGCCAAACAGAGTACTGTTCTAACTAAATATTTTACAATTATATTAGCATAAATAGCAATAATAAATGAATATATAATTATTATAAATATCATTATTGTTAATATTATTGCTACAGTTTTTCTCCATTTCCACAACCTCAACTAAGTACTTCTTAGCTACTGCAGCTAGTACTACGTAAAACATAGGCTAGATATACTAGTGTAATATTTATTTTATTATTTATTCATTTAATTATTACCATTTTTATTCTTTTTATTTATTCATTTAATTATTACTTTTTTTATTTATTTATTCTTTTCCTTTCCATACTTCCAAAGTATTATTAATATATCATTTTTTATTCACACTCCATGGCATTACTTGTCTATTGATTGCATTAAGCCTTCTCTGATGGCAACATGCACTAATACTGCCTCCATTACTGAGCTTTGATCTTCGTGTCGGTCCACTTCCTCGTTGTTTTTTTCTAATAGCTACGGTCGCGCCCCCAAGTTACAAAAGGACCCTAATTTTGGTCAGGTAACTTGCAGAAACCTAGCTATTATTGTTTTTTTCGATTAAATTGAAATGTGTGTGCGGTGGCGCCTGATGATAGAGCACACCATTTCAATATTAATTCCATTTTCGGACTATTTCTGATTACATGTGATTAGGCTTAAAAGCACACCAGTTCTAATTTGGCGCTTTATATTCAATTTTTCCACTCTTTCATTGCCTTAAAAGGCTATATTTAAACACTTATCCGGAATAAGCTCGTTAATTGGCACCATGTGCTATCTACTTTTTTATTTTTTATATTTTCTTCACTTTATCATTGGATTATCTTGGGATTTCACTTTACGTAAGTAAGCTATTATATATTATATATATATATATATATATATATATATATATATATATATATATATACATGTATACATATATATATATATATATATATATACATATATATATATATATATATATATATATATATATATATATATATATATATATATATATATATATATAGATATAGAGATAGATATAGATATAGATATAGATATATCTGTGTGTGCGTGTGTGTATTACTAATAGTAAAAAGAAGCCAGATAAGCGTCGAATCGAAAAAAAAGCATCTGCTTAGAGAAGAAATTATAAAACTCCAACAGCATTCGAACGTTTCATTTTGAGCTAAGGCTATCATTAGCCTAATAACGAAATGCGATAGTCTACTGCCCATTTCAAGCAAATATGTTCCGTGCTCCAATAACAGAAGAGAACAGAAACCTCACGCCAGCATTATGCACTACTTGAAGAGTTAATAAACAGCAATGGTTTTATGCTGCTAAGGTTTTATGCTGCTTATTACCTGCTGCTAAGTGTTTGGAGGAAATAATTTCCTGAGCTAATAGCTATTGAGTGACAATTGCTTATAATCTCGGGAGAAAACCCCGGGAGTTCATATTGGAAACTGCAGCGTTAAGGGATTACAACGAACCATTAGTCTTCATTATTACGACAGTTGCGAGTTATATATCAGTTCCATATTAAAAGTTAAATTTGTAAAGCTGCCGGGAATGGTTTATGATTTCTGTCAGTAACGAATAAAGTGAATTGAATTTCATCATGATCGCCAGCTGTCTTCCCGTAACCGGCTTTAAACGAGTTAACGAGAAAATCGATTGCTTTTAGAAAACTGTATCTAAAGTCTGTCTTTCCTCCTCCCTCATTGCTTTTTATATAGACTTTTATTTAAAGCCCAATCTTCACTTAAATATTTAGAACACAGTTTCTCAAATATTTTTTCCCTTTTTTTCTGTGAGATGGTAACCAAAATTTGAAATGTTTTAAGCAACACTTTATACTCATGTCCTTCAGATGGCAAGAAATTTATAACTATTTTTGCTGTATACTATTCCATTTATTCAATAAATATCATATTTGTATATACAGCATCTACAACTAGGTTTATTTTAACGGGGGAGCTCAAAGAGAATTCGTATACATAACACTTTATGGGGAGTGATGCCTTAAAGTGTATTTCAGTCACGTTTAGCTGTTTAAGTAAAACAAAATTAAGATACTTTTGAAGTGTATAAAAGTGTAGCCTTTATGGCTTTTTTACAGGGTCAAACGAAAAATACTCTCGTAGACGATGCTCTAAAGAAGCCGATTAACGAGAGAAACATTTACAGTAGAACCTCGATCTATCGTTTTTCAAGGGATGAAAAGAAAAGAACGATGCATGCGGGAAAAAGACGAATGCGAGTTAAAGTCAAAATACGAAGAAAACAATGTTTGTGAATGTACAGGATGTATACAGTTTAGCAAAAATACTAAATTTGTAACCAAACTGTAAAAAAAAAAAAAATATTGGGGTTGTAGAATATTAAGTGATAAATTTTCTAAAAAATCAGTAATTTTATACTGATTTTTTTAGTGTGATGTAAGGTGGTGTGTGTGGTTTAGTATGATGTCGTAGATGGTGGCAGTTCTGGCAGTGGAACTTATGTTAGATTTCGGGATAAATAAATTAAAATCCAGAGAGAAAAGCCAGACTTCTGCTCGGTATTTCGAAGCGAGCTTATTGAAATTCTGGAGAGGTTTTCCATAATATTTTTAATTAAGCAAAAATTTTAAAGATTTAAAATATTTTTCTTGACTTTTCTGTGTTTTCCTGTTTGTATATAAAAGTTCATACAATTTCAAATACTGTAATTGCGTTCGATGAACTTGGCACTAGTGTAGCCTGTCTCATCGGCATGAGTTTTGTTCTCCTCTTCTTCACCATTACGTTTATTTTTTGCATCACCACACATTTCTTCCATTCTTAAGATACGTCGCTATGTCTATATCAAAGGAAATATAACCACTAAATTTCACTCCACATGCTCTGCTTCATGTAGCAACTCTTCTTCTACACCATCATCAACCCAAGAAATCATACCAGAAAATATTTAAGTTTTTATGCCATATGGATCCATCTGAATTTCGATTTCACTTCGGTCAGGAGAAATATTTTACAACGATGAAAGCGGCAAAAGGATTTTTGGACGAACGATAAATGCGGGCTTCGTTGACGTTATTTAAATACAACTTGTGCAGGGACCATAGAAATAAAACGATCAATACGGGAAAACGATGAATGCGGGAACGATAGATCGCGGTTCCACTGTATTGGTTTTAACCTGCTCCCTCAGTCGTTGTAAAGACACGTCGGTATCGATTCCATTTACTGTGCCCGTCGTTGCTTCCGCACTTTCACCGTGGATGCTCCTGCTGTTGCTCAGCGAGTGAGCTAAGATCTGTTAGACAGTTTTTATAATCGTTAGTTTCCGAATAATTTACCTGTCTTTTTAAGACACGTTTATATGAGAACAGTTGTATTTTAAAAATAGGATTTTTCACAATGCAACACAACACGATGCACTTATGATATAGCAAGACAATAAATCCATGATTTATAGTCCTCTTACTACAGGTATTGAGTATCTGGAATGAAACACGTTGCAGAATAACGGTGTAGTTCGAAAATATCATGTGATTTTGGTACACAAGTACAAATAAACTAATTATGCCAGACACTTCAAAATTTTGATACTGTCTCTTTACAAGCTGTACTACATTACTGAAATAAACGATCAATCGGTATCACTTTCAAAACTTTTAGAAAAAATTCTTAAAATTCGGAAATTTTCGCTAAACATGTCACTCTTCGAAAAATCTTGCAGCTCAGATCCATTTACTCCATTTTACAGAATTTTTTCTGAAAATTTCAGGAGCGCCACAGCTTTTTCGCCTATTGCAGTGCGTAATGCAGTTTATGAAGAACCATCTGGAATTTTTGGAACCATGGTGCTATTAGTTTGTTTCAATTTGTGTACCAAGGCTAAAAACAGAGGTTCTTTTTTTTCTTCGACAAACACCCTTAATTTGCCCACGGATAATCGATAATCGAAAAGCCTGTTTTTAATGGTACACTTCAAAATGTTTCACAGAGCAAAGAAATGTATAAGGTACACTCAGAAACACATGACGCAAAATTGTAGGAACCAATTTCATTTCAAGAACTCGCTGTTTCGTGGCTACCCATCTGTGCATGTTGCTTTCTTTTCTGAAATTTCAAGCAGAAGTGAAGAAGTAAGAATGCAGTCGCCGTTTATTTGTCAACAATAAAAAGGATCGGGACCCACCCGTCTCTGAAAATATTGAAACTTTCTCTCGAACCATGATGAAATTCCAAAATCTAAATGCTTCAAATACTTTTCTCTGGTTTTATTCTTTAAAGGAAAAAAATATTGTATTTTTCTTCGGGTGTATGCTTCCAGTTTATAACCCGGTGTCACCCTCAGCGGAACAAAAAGATATTTTATGTATTGCCATGTGCGATAGAATACATCTTAGAAGAATTTTGCAAAAAGTAAACAAACTTAAAATCTGAATAGATCTAGATATACAGCATATCCTCGTACCGAACTCTATTTTCTGAATTGTTAGGCCAAAATGCATATTTACAATCACAAAAATGGTCAAAATTAGATGCAGAAGAATTTCATAAAAAGTAATCAACTTTTAAATGAATAAATATATTGTGGAAGCAGTTAGAACGTTCGCCAGGAAAAACATTTGAAAATATGTCTACACTCAATATAGTATTCATCTTCGTCCAACTAAAATAAATAACTTCATGTTCAATTTTTATGTACCCAAATCGTATTTCATGCTCTTCTGGAAACGCGCGGAAACTTTTCGCATTCGAACGATTCTTTTTTGTGTAAACAGGCCCTCTTATATCAATGCTTCATGCAGACGGCATGCATAATTAAGAAAAATAATCTATCTTATCTGGAAAAACTGTTTAAAACGAACTAAAATCACATTTTTCCCTTCAAAGCCTGATGACCGTGACTTCAAATATGACGTCATTGTCACTAGCAGAGCCTAATTTCGTCACACAGATCATTCACGTTTTTGACTCTTGGAAATAAAATGGAGCTGGAAATATTTAAAAAAAAATCGCTTAAAAATGAAGGAACAGGTGGCTTTTCTGATTTTTAAAGTAGCGCAGATTTTTTTCCTTATTTTTATGCATAATTATGAAAAGTTTCAAGCGGATCGTACAAATGGTGTAGATGTTATTACGTTTTTGTACTTTTTAACCTTTTTGAACTTTCTGATCTCCTTGAAGTAATGGCGGTAAAAGTCTTATCTTGAAGTGTTTGCCTGGAAAATTGTTTGAGAGTGAGTCAGTAGGTCAGCGTAACTGTATAGCAGGATACAGTATTAAGGCTACCGGAAAGTAATATCGTTTTTTCGCAAGGCAGTATTTTGCCTAGAAAAGCTTCTGAAGCTAGGAATAGGAAATTTGGCGCGTGTATGATTATTTTTAATCCTATTTGCTAGATCAGACACCATTTTTCAAAATTAATAGGCCCTGTGGAGTAAGGCGCTAAAACATTCTTTTCATATATCCTGCGTGATCACAAAGACAAAAGGAACTATTAAAAATTTCTTGCTGAAAATACAGCACTCACGACTCCCTAAATATTAATTTTAGGACATTTCGAAATTCTTCTGACAAAAAGAGGGAGGATGGCCCATTTTTCTTGAAAGAAAAAATAAATGTTGTTAATAGAATTATTGCTTTAAAATGTAACAAATATGAAACGCATGTTTAGACTTAGTGAGCTTGTGATTAAAAACTTTATGAAAGTTTACTTTTTGGGATTTTATGTTAAAAAAATAATAATTCCGGAAGCCCTAATATATATGTTACGAAATTTGCTATTTTCTTGATTGCTCGCGCGGGAAAATAGTATATTTTAGAAATGAACTACCGGATTTTTGTAACACTTATTGGTGCTAGCTTATCCTAAGCTATTTAAGTATTATGCATATTAAAACTCAAAGATCAAAATTTAGACGAAAATCGATGTATATGACTATGCCTGATTCTTGGACTATTCTGTGTAGATTATTGTCTGATCATGAAAGTCAAGCACCATAGTGCGCTGTCAGTACTTGGGAGAGTGACCACGTTTGTGCATCGTGAGTTTTTTTTTTATACATTTATCTATCACTAAAATTCTTTATGACTACAGCTATTTTAAGAAATAGTACAGGTTTATGTTTTCATTGGAAACTCGAAACAAATTTTAACTAGTGTTATTAAAATTAGCGTAGGTAAAGTTTGTTTATAGAACTTTTGAATGTAACTACATAAAAATATGAGGGGATTTTCTTTCGTTTAACTATCAATAAAATATTTTCTGTAAAAAAAAACTTCAATGAGGTTTTGCACATTCTTTTTTTTTCTTTCTTTAGAACTATCAAACAGTTAAAATTTTACATCTGTGTGGAAGAAATGGAAATTCTGTTCGATGGTCTTAAGCAGCAGTACATCTTACAGCAAAACACAACATATTTAAATATTAAAGTAAGTCATGATTATGAATTTTTGAATTTTAGAGTTGAATTACAGCAAATCTTTCCTGTAACAATTGTAGAAAATGGTATTCGGATTGCAAACTGGAGTACTGAATGAGTCTAAGTAGTACTGCATAGCAGTTTGTTGCATATTTACTATCATTTAGTGCACCGACATCTTATGGTTTTTGCATCATTGTACTTTTTAACGTAGAATAATGTTCCTCTATAACGGCCTATGTAAAGAAAATTTTTTATTTCAACGTTATTGTAAGTTATGTTGTTACTTTAAAACATGCTTTTTCTCGATTTATTTATAAACTAGATTACATACAAACACGTGATAGGGCTAAAATAAAATAAAAAAATCGGGAAAATTGCATGAATGTCAATCTGCTAGTAAAAGTTTCGGAATTTGAATTATTTTTGAAGATATTAACAAAAAAACTGAAAAAAGCATCATGGTTGCCATGGTTGGCGATTTTTCGGACAGTTAAAATTATTTAATTTTTCGAATCTAAGCAATAGACAGAACTTCATGAAAATAATTGTATAATCTGTCATTTTCAATCAAAATATCATCTGCATGTGAAAAGAGAGAAGGAATTAATTGTTTTAGGTAAAAGAATAAGGATTTATTACAACAAAATAACCTAATTTTAGAGTTTTGCGGAAAAACATATTGGTTGGTTTGCCAAAATTAGCGATTTTGAGCAAGTTGATTGCAGAGGTAGTTTGTTGTAAAAAAAACCAACCAAACAAACAAAAAAAAACAAAAAAAAAAACAGGTAAGTAGCTATAAGCAACCCCGCGTTTAGATATTGCAGTAGTTTCAATAGAAGAGACTATCTGAACGCTTTTTTTTCTTGGAAAGAATTTTCAATAACAGCAAGTGAACAAATTGTATGCATTGACATACCGATTATAGAGCAACTCTAATTAGAAAAATGACTAACAGACGCTTTGAAGTTTAACATATGGAAAACTGTTAATGATGTGGAATAAATTTAGTTAAAATGAATTGTAGATGCATTGCACTGAAAACTCGTGCTCAGTGAACAAAACTTCTTGCGACTAAGCCAGTCAAAAAGGTTTAGAAAAAAAATATACCTCTTAGAAAGCAGAAAAAGTTTTCAAGTTCAAGAGACGGATGCAATTTTTTTGCAAGGAAGATCTACAAAAGTTTAAAAAAGTGTAGGAAAGTTTGAAAGTTATTTTTAGAGCTTGTGTAAGAAAAGAATTTCTATATTGAGGATTATCGTCATGTACTTTTGTAGGATTATTTTAAAAAATCTATGGAATAATTTGTACAGTAATACAATATATTTCACAGAGATATTTATTGTTCGTCTAGTCTCCTGATTTCCACTCAATTTACGACAATATCCTCCGTCTCTCTTAAAAATTTTCGCATTAGTTAGCATTAGCTTTCAGGTGCGTAACATCGTATAGAAACTTTGTTCATTTATACTCTTACAGTATTTCATTTCTTTCTTCTCTCGTAAACTCCCGGATACGTCCATACATAAATTTAATAACGAATTAGATTGAAATAACTTTGAATTAAAATAAAATATATTAATTGAACTAATTTATGATTAAAAATTTGCGATATTTAGTTATGCAAATTTTATAAACAACAAATCCGTGATGAATGGTATTTCTATACTCAAACAATGAGAAATATGTTTAAAAATTTTGTATTACTAATCTCGCTCCAAACCGAAATTAATTTCCTTCCCAATTTCTAAAATTTTAGCGACAAGTTTTTTATAAAAATTTTATTTATTTATTTAGAATACCACAAAGTATTACTTTTCACTGAGCAAAACACTTTAAAGCGAATGCGTGAAGTAATTTTCCATTTTATTCAGTTACTACCATTTGTGGTTTGATTCTCAAATAATAAGATGCCAAAAATATTTAAACAAATAATGTCTATCGTTTGTTTAAACGAAAAATATGCATTAAAATATCTTCTTCTGTAAGTCTATATCATTTTTTCACAACCTTTTTTGCCATTGTCATTTTATGTTTGAAATAATTATAATAATTATAATTAATCTTATTAACTTTCTGCTATTGCGGTAAGTTACTAGAATATCTCAATTTAATTTTAATCCGATAAATCCACGGAATTTAAACTAGCTACTTAGGGAACTTTTCCCAACAAAAATAAGTCATTGTTAAAGGAATTTCCAAGCTTATCCGAACATTTTCTAAACACAGTAATTAAATCATGGTGGTCCGCTAACTTTAAAGACATTGACTTGAGCTGTGGAGAGCGTATTGTTTTTGTCAGGGCAAACTCATTAGAAATTAGGAATAAAATAATTATTTTTTTAAAGCAAATATTTGCTCACGTTCTATGAAAAGGGATTTGCATATACTTATTTACTTGGGAAATTTAGTTCAACTGAATTAGTTCTCAGAAAATGAAGATTTATGGCTTCGTGCAAAATTAACCACCCCTGAACCTTAGCGAAGGATTAATGCAATTTTGTGGGTGGGGGCGGTTAGTTTGTAGGCGTGGGCGGTTAGTTGGAAAATTCACATACACATACATCTCATGGAAGTAAAATAGGATCTTTTACATTAATTTCTCTTTTCTCGGGAGGGGCGGTCACCCCTCCGCTCTCTTTAATCCGTCCTTGCTGCACGTTTAAAAAGCTGCAGATGTTGTTCGCACTCATAGAGATGAATTTAACATCTGATTTCTAGTCTTGCCTTTCGTCTGAATATCTAAGTAATAGTTTTAATATAATGTGTTTTGTGTTATGGCAAGTCAACACGAGAGGAATGTGCCTACAGGGATATACCTTGGGTGAGAAAGGCTGAGGGGTGCCTTTTTAAAGGGTTCTAACGCGTATCCACGTTACATCTGGAGAAAACTGCCCAAAAGTCCAGACCGTTAGATTGACCCGCCCCTAAACCAGAAAGCGGGACTTTCACACTTCCGCCACCTACGAATGTCTTATCCTCTCAGCCGTGGTGTGTTCCATATTCCATGGTATTTTTTTGCACTCTAACAAAGTTTTAGAAAATGTCCAGTAAGTCTTTATTTTTTTTAACTGTCGTGGGATTCATTAACGTAGGATTACCTGTTGTTGATTAACTCTCTGTCGTTTCTTACCTTTTGCTGTAATACATCCCCATTCTTTCATCTAAAACAATTAATTCCAGCTCTATTTTCACATGCAGATGAAATTTTTATTAAAAATGACCATGCAAGATTATTCAATTATTTTTACAATTGATATTTTTGTAATCTGTGTGGATTTCAAGAACCTAAATCATTTAATGCCGCCAAACATCGCCAATCATGGCGACCATGATGCTTTTTTATAGTTTTTTGTTAATATCTTCAGAAATAATTTCAATTTAGAAATTTAAATAAGCTGATAATATCCCTGAATTTTTTCAGCTTTTTTTATACTTATCACGTGCTAGCAGATGGTCTGGTTCCTGAGTAAATAGGTCGAAATCATCCTTTGAAGTGTCCCTATAACTTACAACGATGTTGCAAAAAAGAAAAAAATCTTTACATTGAATCGTTATTTACTAACATAATTCAACGTTAAAATGCTTGATTCCGCTTTTACTATCTTACTTGTTTAACCCTTTAACGCGCAGTGTTCCCGCTCTGGGAAGGAACTCCAGACTGACGTTTTGGCTGTTGCCTGTCACGAAGAATGGATTTGATTTCTATAAAAATAGTTGCGGGTGACATAGCTCCACGAGAATCCTATACTTTTTAGCACGTCATTTCCCGTAAAAAAATGGTCACGATTATTTTTAACAGCACTGACATCTGCCGAAAAATAGAAGAATGCGAGAACAGCTGGATAGATTGCCCACAGCCAGCTGCTTCAAAAAAGAGTCTCTAGATCTGTGGTACGCGATGAACGTTTAGATTGTCCGCCATCTTGCTGGTAGTTAAGTCGGGCGATGGCAACGACTGCCCTTTTTTTCATTGGGAAAGGGTTGCGCTTCAAAGGGTTAACAAGCAGACAGTTCTATGCATTCTAAGTATCGTAAATGTGCGTTATTTACTGCAAAATTTATCAATATCACGCACGTGATAGTTAATTCCCATTGGAAAGTGTTATACGTTGTACAAAACTTATTATAAGAAAGTTTAAAAGAAGGAATTACACAATCTCCCCCTTAGTTCTGATTGTTCAGATGGTAGAATTTATCAAGAAGGCAGTCATAGGGGGCACAACGTTGGTCTGCCTACTAGGCGCCCCCGTAACGAAATGACCAAACAAAACCAGCCCTCTTTGCGGTCAAACCTACAAGTAGGTCGCTGAAACGGCCATTAGAAAAAAACAAAGATAAATCATGCCAAACGCATCGATTATAAAACACTTTCCAACACATTAGCGAAAGCACACACACACACACACACACACACACACACATACCTCTAAGCAGATAGCAGTTAGCTTTCCTTAACGCAACACAACATACTAAATCTTTTAATTAGGTAATGAATTTTCGAAATTCCCATTGAAATCATTATAACTTAATATTACCACATTAGCGTTTTTTTTTTCTTTTCCGTCAAATAAAGAAAATATCACCAAGCTGAGTTTATTTTCCGAATATTTTTTTTTTTCTCACCCTATTTGGCGCCTAATGGAAAAAGTCTCCAATATTGGGAAGTTTTGGCTCTACTTTTGAGGGAGGCACACGATGGTCGTCGGATCATTAGCTAATATTGCGTAGTGAGGCAGTAGTGTGCTTTAAATGGATGCCTGTCTCTAAACTGCCAATTGACCGTGACGTATGGGAATTATTTTGAGTACTCCTGTAGAAAAACTATTAATGATACAGACACTATTTTCGATGGAGAGCTTTATGTTGTAATCCTTAATACATGTATCAATTTTGTTTCATTTCAAATAGCCAAATATCTCTAAAATACACTTTAAGAATAACTGCCCATTGAGCGTAATGTATTGGAAATCTTTTGAATGCTCCTGTAGACCTATGATTGCTACATACACCATTTTCAATAGGGTACATGTTGTAGTACATAGAAATAACATATATAAGTTTTGTACTAATGGATGCATATTTACGGGAGTTATATCACGGACGGACAGACGGCCAGACCGAAATCATAAACACTTTTCAACCGTCTTGGAAAGTGTTTAAAAAAAAACCACTTTTCAACTTATTAGAAAATGTTATAAAAAAATAATAAAGTTCAATGAAACGAAAAATTTCAACTGTATACCCTTAATCAAATAAATATTCTCTGAAATATTAAAAGAAAATGGAAAATCTATAAACTTTACCACTCTTGCGGGAAAGAAAAAAAGAATGGGTCATTTATTAAAAAGGAGAATAAAAACCACATTCCGATTGATTTCGTTTGCGATCGACATCTTTCAGCTCTCATTGTGGAAAAAGGCCGATTGGAGGTAAAAGAGAGAAAGAAAGAAAAAAAGAAAGATGACGAATTCTATCCATCAAAAGAAGAGGAAAGAAAAATCGCTGACACCCAACGCTTTCGGCTTCGTTAAGTCTGCAAAATTTGAATTTCACTCTCCTGAAAAATGCAGGATTTTCTGATATCGCCTGGATATTAGATTAGGTCTTATTACCGATGGATCTTCCGTTATCAAAGATAAGAGGAATTTTCTCGCTTCATCAGTCACTTTAACAAACTTCAGCGAGCACGCATTGAACTCCCTTTGACATTAAATTCGGTTTTTTGACCTCTGTTAGTGACCTATGTTGTGTAGGTTAAATCTTTCGATAGTTAAATTCCGTTATCACGAATTATTTTTAAATTGTAAGGGTTGAGAGTAATATTCAGAACTGGAAAGAAAAATCGCTTAAGCGACCGTACGCTTAGGAGATTAACGTTCTTAGGCAGAACCGATTTTATCTAAACCTTTTGCACGGGGTGCCCTAAAAAGGTGTAACAGGTTTTAAATATTTATCTATTAAAGAAATGTGTGCAATGTAAATTGAAAAATGTTTAAAATAAGTAAGGAAAAAAGACTACTTTATGAAAACATTCCTCTCCAATTTTTTTAAAAAAGTTACACTTTTTTAAATTTGTATATGATCCGCGCAAAAAATAACAATTATTAAAATGTACTCCTTACATTGATGATGATGTACGAAATTTCTGCCTTTCATCATAAAACGTCTCAGAGATATAATCAAGGAAGAATCAAGTTGATAGTAAATTAAGATTATAAAATTCCAGGATGTGGATACGGAAAAAAATGTTTGATTCAAAAAAACTTGGTTGGCACTATTTCAGCCGAATAATTTCGTTGGTTTTTAGCAAAATTTTTGTTAAATTAATAAAACATTTCGTTGAATTCGCAAAAATTTTGTTAATTCAACAAAAGTATTTCTTTGGATTTTTTTTCCCCAATGGCGGGCCTCTGCCTTGAAAAACATTTTTTAAAAGTGTATTAAAAGAAGTGTGGTCTCCCGTGCTTGCAGTTCCAACTTCGCAACTTACCAGCTCAGTACAGTGGGTGTTAGAGTAGCCCTTTATTCTCATCTATGAAAAAGGTTTCGGTTTGGAACAGCAGGCGTTCGAAGACATTGATGTCAACAAACATGCCACTGAAGGACTTCGAATGGAAAATAAATAAATAAATAAAGCATTATTTGATGTTAGCGTGGTATGTCTATTTGTGCCTCTATGTGTCCACAGTGCTGCTCCATGCAGGTTGCATTGCATAGTAACCCTCCACCCCCCATTCATGAAGAAGGTTTTGCTTTGGAAGCGTAAGGATTTATGTTCCGAGACATAATGATCACGAAAGTGAGTATCACACCAAGAGACCTCTAAAGGGAAGTTGGTGAAGTCGTCTAGAATCGAATGTCAAAGGCATCAAGACTAGCCAGAATGCATTGAATGTTCCAGACAGAATATTCCAGAAGGCTTCAGAATGTCCAAGAATGTTGTAGAGTGATCCTCTCTCGAGAGGTCGGTGAAGCATCTGGAAAGAAAGCTTGTAATCTAATTTAAACATTTTGAAGAATGTTTGAGAATGCTATAGAATATTTTAGAATGTCCCAGAAGGTTCTGGACCTTCGAAGTCTTTTTGTGGTGTTGCTCTTGTAATTGGAACATTCATTTTCAGACTTGGGTTCTTGGTTATAAGAACCTGCTTATAAAGCGAGTAAAGTGACACAATGAAAGTTTTTACTAGCACAGAACGAAGGATGTTTAAACAAACAGGGTATGAGTGGGAGTAGAACTTAACGACCCTACGCTTGGGCGATTAGCGTTGAGTAGCACAGGCCTTTAACCTCCAAAGCACCGATCCCCTTCGAAGTCGGTTTCAGCGCATTTTCCCAGCGGATTGTTTCAACTCGCCTGTACATCTTTCTCATCGTCATTAGATTTTTTCTTTTAAATAATCTCATAATAATGTCTTTTAAGAATCTTGGATCTCATATGCACACGTACATACATAACTACACACAGACATCACACCAAAACTAGTCAAAATGTATTCAGGGCTGGCCAAAAATGGATCTTACATACGCACGTGCATTCATTATTACGAACAAACGTCAAGCAGTCAATTAGCAAAGTACACTCATGTCCATAAATTAAGGATAATGAAGTTCAGGCAAAGAAAGAGAAAGAAGCAAAACAAATTTGACTTATTTGTAAAGTCTATTTATTAAACAAAAAGTAAAGAGCAAAAAAGATACTATATGTTTGGCATAATTAATAAAAATTCCAAGTTTTACTCCCTTGACCAAATTTAAAAAAAGAACCTATTTACAAAAAACAGTATAACATGGTTAGTAGGATGGTTAATACGGAGTATGTCTCCCGGACGATGCAATACAGGCCGGACAACGCCTAGGCATGCTGAGTATCAAATGATCAATCTGATCTTGGGGAATATTACACCACTCATCAAGCAATGCACTCCGAAGTTCCGGTAGACAGGTGGGAGGGGGTTGACGGGCTGCAATTCGTCGGCCAAGCATATCCCACACATGCTCTATTGGATTCAAGTCCGGTGAGTATGCTGGCCAATGCATACGGGTGATATCCTCCGATTGAAGGCATTCGTCTACAATGTTTGCACGGTGAGGACGGGCGTTGTCATCCATAAACACAAATTCAGCATCCATGGCGCCCCGAAACAAACGTACATGCTGTTCCAGAATGACATCCCGATAGATGTGGCCTGTCATCGCTACACTCTGAACATGCAGGTCAGTTCTGGAACCAAGAATAATTCCTCCCCAAAAGGGGGCATCCTGCACCACCGTAATGGTGTCTTTCAATGGTGTTCTCTTGGTGGTAACGTGTACCTGGCGCTCTCCAGATGAATGTCCGGCGAGAATCAGACTCCAAACTAAACCTGGACTGATCGGAAAACATCACACAAGACCACTGTTGCGGTGTCCACAATGCATGCTCTCTACTCCAGGTTAATCGCAGGCGACAGTGAGTTGCGGTAAGTGGAACAAATCTGACAGGCCTACGAGCATATAGACCAATGTGCCCTAAGCGTCTGTACATGGTCTGCCTTGAAACTGTCGTACCGGTAGCTGAAGAGAGCTGACGAGACAGGTCTGATGCTATACTCCGTTTGTTTCTTTTGGCAGTAACTGCCAAATAGCGGTCCTCATTCGGCGTTGTAACTCGGGGGCGACCTGTGCTGTAACGTCTACTCACATTACCATCATCTTGGAATCGTTGCCAAAGCCTGGAGATGACACTCTGGGCGATTCCAAGTTCCTCGGATACTTCCAGCTGGGTACGTCCACATTCCAGTCGTCCGATAATTCTGCTACGTAAAACATCATCCAAATGCCTCCTTTGTGCCATAACTATGCGGTTTTTGCACTGAAGGGCTTTCACAGCGCTTGTGAACAATTTTACTTCTTTGCCACCGTTCCTTATATACCCCTCTCTTACACTCTCGTCATTGTGACGTACCATCCACGCCATCTGGTGGTTTCCTGTAATTTGCATATTCTTCTTCAAGATGTGTGTGATTATTCCACAGGTGAAATTTTTATTTTAGAGATCAATTTCTGTGTGATTCTGAATTATCCTTAATTTATGGACATGAGTGTACAACGGGTGGCCAAATTATCGTACTCAAATGATTTTTTATTAAGTGAATTTATTTTGCTCAAACTTTTCAAAAAATCTTGTAGTTTTAAACAATTTTCTGAACCTTTTTTCTATCAAGAGCTTTTTTCTACATTTTGTAAGTTGGTAACACGTAAATAAATTAATAATTTGGAAATGGCAACATTGTATAGGGAGACAATTGTTTTCACGTTTGGTGAGTACGACAGGAAGTCACGAAAGACTCTAAATTATTATATTTTTATTGAAGAAAACTGTTTTGATTCAAGATGAGCTTCATTGTTTATTTATTTATAAATTATTAATATTAGAAACGAAATATTTATTACTATTATTTGTACTATGTGTCTGCTTTGGACTTTTATTATCCTAACCTCGAATATCGCAAATTTTAGCCTGTAGTCTGTAGACATTTTTTCTAAGAAAAATTCAGAGAAATGAACACCTTTATACATACTAATCCGTCTCAAAGAAAAATACCGGAACTAGCAAGCATTTTACAGTCTACAGTCCGACACATAAAGAAAATGCCAGATATAGACAAGTCATTATCACCAAAACTCAGTGGTCAATGTGGGAGAAAAAATCTCATAACTCATCGAACTGTGAGTGAAATTAGGCCTATAATTATACAGTAGTGTGGTGCGAAAAACAATTTTTTTTAAAATTTGAAACGTCCCCATGTGCAATAGGTGCGATTTTGATAGTAAAATTAAACCCTGAAATTTGGATGAAATTGTTTAATATCTTAGGCCTCCTAAAGATCCGCGAATTTGGGAAATTATAGGAAAAAATGCTTTAAAATAAACTGCTCTTTTCATTAAAGAAATAATAAAAATATGAAATGTCTCCAGGTTATTTATTTGCACTTTTGAGTATATAAACATTTGTAAAAAGCTAGCCGATGTAAAATTAATTCTTAGGCCTTCCCCAAATCCCCCAAAGTTGTACGTTCACTGAAAATGGTACGCAAATATATGTAAATAGAGAAGATACTAGTCTCCTCTATTTCTAGGGGGTGGGGATCACAAGATCCCATTCCATTTACACGGAATGGGATCTTGTGACCTTCTCAAAATACGCGTTGTTTCGAACAACGTTTTTTATTATACCTTTTAAATTATCTGCTGGGAGATACTGAAATCGAGATATAAAATATTGCAAATTCTTTCGGCTATCCTGAAAGGCACTGTTACACTTGATTCTGAACCATGTTAGAGAGTATACTTTCATTACGAATGTGGCTAATGCAATAAGTCGTGGTGTTGGATAAGATGTTCCAAAATACAAACTCAAAATGCGATTTGCGAACGATAGCCATCGAGAATGAGAAAGTTTTCCAGGGTCTCTATTTGCTAGATCTTGTGGACAATAACCAGAGGAAACAGCCTTACAAATTTCCCACAAATAACGTTGATCAGTACTAAGATGTCTAAAGTCATTATCGGACTCAAACGAAAATTCAATTTCCTGGAACTTAATGATACGAAGGTTAGAGCGCGTCTTCAGGGACTTGCCAATCAATCCACTGAATGCGCTTGGTCTTGATGTTTTCCCGTCGACTGCTTCTGTAAGGTGGCATAAAGGCAGTTTGTTAAAATGAAATTGACATATTTGTCCAACGCACGGGAAAATTGAGCTTTTCTTCAAGCTGTCTAATTACACGTGCAATGCATTTACATCGGTATGAGTGAGTCACTTCCATATCACTTCCAATAAAGGCTAATTCTGATAAATCAAAAACTTTCTCATTTAATAAGCTGGAGCTACCATCGGAAATGTCCTTTGAACTCTTACTCTTCGGTGCAAAATGTCCCAAATAGACAGAACCGGGTTCTTCAACTAGTGTAATATGCTCCTCCCACACTTTTCTCTTATGCCACTTGCATCCATTTTCGTAATTGTAAGAGTTTCATCCCATCTTCCGTTAAAAAAGAAAGCTATGATTTTGTGACCAGACAATGGCGGATTAATGCAAGTTTGTCGGTGGGGGCAGTTAGAAGATTGACATATACATCCATTTTATGGAGGTAGAGTAGGATCTTTTACATTAATTTCTTTTTTCTTGGTGGGGGGGCGCCCCCCCACACCGAGAGTAATAATTTAAAGAGGAATGCAAGCTGAAATTCAGGACGATGTTTACAAAAAGTATGTAAGACGGTGAGATTTGTTAATATCAAGCTCATGTTGGTAATGAAGTGGATGTAGACGCGTTTGTTTATCCAATTTATCGAGCTATTTTTGGAGTAAAAATGGGAAAATTTAAGAGATTTAGGGAGGCCTAAGGATTAATTTTACATCGGCTAGCTTTTTACAAATGTTTATATTCCTAAAAGTGCAAATAAATAACCTGGGGACATTTCATAATTTTTTTTTTCTTTAATGAAAAGAGCAGTTGATTTTAAAGCATTTTTTTCTTATAATTTCCAAAATTCGTGGATCTTGAAGAGGCCTAAGATATTAAACAATTTCATCCAAATTTCAGGGTTTAATTTTACTATCAAAATCTCAACTATTGCACATGGTGACGTTTCGAATTTAAAAAAAAAAATGTTTTTCGCACCACCCTATTATACGGAATTGCAGAAAAATTTATAAAAGTATCGTTAGACGACAGTGGCATAAAATTATCTGACAGAACATTACGATGAAGATTGAAACAACTGAATTTCAATTGTTGTAGATCTCTCAAAAAGCCGAAATTAACCAAGATGATGTTGTTCCATGTTGCCATGCTCATGCATTTTAAAAAGTTCTAAATCACTAGAACTTTTTAAAATGCATGAACATGGAGTGTAGAGGACTGGGAGAAGCTAAAGCTTTTATGTGAAATGATTTTTCTCAATTATGATAGAAAATTCTTTTCCTAACGTAATACTTTTGATAATTTAGGTTTGTTTTCCGACAACTGGTCTATTCAGATACTTCAGAACAATTCTCAGTTTGTTCGTGGCTGGCCTTAGGAAAAATATGATGAAATCTCCGTAGTTGAAAAAGTGAAACATCCTCTATCCGTTATGATATGGGCCGTAATTAGTTCAAAGGGGGATTGGTCGACTACATTTCTTCGAAAGCACTATGCGTCAAGACCAGTGTCTGAGAGTTTTGGAAACTCGACTGCTGCTGCAGAGGATGGAATAGTTTCCAGATGGCAATTATGTCTTATGCAGGATTCAGCACCATGCCACAAAGCTAAAATTTATTACATTTGTAAAAGATAAAAAATAACTCTCTCGGACTGGCCTGGTAACTCGTCAGATCTAAACCTGATAAAAAATGTGTGGGCGGCCCCCAAAAAATGAAATTAACTAACATCATAAAATAATTGCTAACAAAAGGGACTTGCTGGAAAATATTGTTCAAGCATGGCACTTCAAGAAATAGTAAAAAAATAGATTACCAACATGCAGCAGTGCATACAAAAGGTGATTGCCTACACCCCCCTCCAAAAAAAAAATTATCTAAATATTGAAATTATATTTTGAATTGCATTTCTATTATTGAATTTGTACTGTCCTAAGTTCATAAGCCTATAAAGATAACAACTGAAACGGTATTAAGAGTGTAGTAGTAAGCTAAACCTTTATAAAAGCGTGATTGTGATTGTGTGTGATTATGGCAACGATACACTACGGCGATCTGCCAAGCGGGGGGTACCTTGGTAGGTGGACTTTTTAAGGGGTTCTAACGCGTATTCACGTAACATCTGGAGAAAACATACCAGAACTCCAGACCGTTAGATCCACAGCCGCGCGATGGGACCCGAACCCGGGACCTTCACACTTCGGCCATCTACCATTTTCAGTGGCATAACCACTGTGCCATAGTAAGGCTTAAAAACGCGTGAAAGATGAAACTTTTGAAGTGAGTACAACAATTTGGCCACCCACTGTAAATTCAACAATGATCAAATTCGCTTTTCTGTCAGAATCTGAATACGAAGTTTTTCGCGATTCCAAAGTTTCCTTTCCATCATACAGGTAAAGAAATGCAGAAACAAAAAAACGCAATCACTAAAACATTACCAACCCCATAGCTGCATGGTGCGGTTTCTGCCCCAAATTTTAACCTACAATCTACTACAACATAAACTCTTAATAATCTGGAATTTAAGAGAAATGGCATGGAAACGAGGGTACAATCGACATTATTTGGATATCTACTATTCTAAGTCTTTTGAATGATTTTATAAAGTTCTATTATCCTTAAACAAACGGAGCAAAATCCTCAAATGATGATTGCTTTCAAAACGGAATAAAACTGCAATAGTTTACTGTAAATACAACAGTTATTACTCAAATATGTACTCTCTTTATTGTGAATGAGACTATGCAAAATTGATTCACATTGCTTGTTATGTTGCTCTAAACGATATTTAAAAACTCCTTTGTGATTCTCTCTCTATATATGTTGAAGGCAGAACATGCAAATTTAACTTAACTGACTTAATTTAATTTAGCTAGCCTTACTTGACGTACGCTTCCGAATATAAGCTTACCCGCTAATAAAACAGCGCATGATAGTAGAAACGATGTCGAAAAGTAATTAATTTCATTTCCAATTTTAACATTACCATTTAGTTACAATACAAACAGGGCCCACTGTTGTTATTTTTAAAATTCACATTCGAACTGCAAGTCATGTCAATCATTAAAGCTATCAAAATTTATGCAAATCTATTCAGAATTTTATGCATTTTCAACGTTTATTGTTTGAGTTACAAGTAATGTCACAATACAAATTTCACTTGCTTTTATGAAAACAACAAATTCCATTTACAAGCCAAGACTTGAATTGTAGCTTAATTCGCACAATTAAATGACTGAAATGCTACATTTATTAATTCTTGTAAGCTAATCTCAGAAAATCCGATGCCACAAATTCCTACAACCATACTCAATTCTACATGTGCGCAAAATGTGTGTTCCTGTCATTAGAATTGGGTGCTCTTCTGAAAATGTGCGGAATCTCTCTGCAAGTGAATTTGAGGAAACTTTTCGCATTCAAAATATCTCGTTTTACAGCGAACAGTCTCACTTATATCAATGCTTCACGCAGAGAAAATCACTTTAAAATGTTGTTTAATTTGTAAAAATTTAATTTAATTTTGCAAAAAAAAAAAGTTAAACTGGGTAGACTCGAAAAGCTATTTCAAACAAATTGGAATCGCAATTTTTTTTTACAAAGACTGATAACCGTGACATCGAAATGACGTCAATCTCACCTACAGTTTTTAACTCAATTGGTTAACTTCTTTATTCTCGGAATTATAAAAGAACTGAAAGTAGCGAAAAATTGCTAAAAATTAGAGGAAGGTGTGGATATTCAGATTTTTAAAGTAGAACAAAAATTCCACTCTACTTTTTTTACTTACAAATGCAAAACTTCTTGCCGATTGGGCAAGCGTTTATATTTGTGTGCCGTTCGAACAAACAGACAAACACACAAGCAGATTTCTATCTTTATTTATGATTATCTCCATTAAAAACATCGTAATATTTGCATCTCCTTTAAATGAACAAAACAAGCAAACAAACAAAAACTTTCAAATTAGGCTTTAAATAAAGAGTCAGCCTTTAGTGTTTTATTTGCTTTAACTTGTACGCTCTAAGTGTCATATAAAGATACGACGACAGCGATTTCCTCTTCTATTATATTCATCATTCGTGGATTGGGCCTTTGTGTGCCTCCGCTATGTCTCAGAATTACGATGTCAACTGTTCAATATGTGCTCAATAAAACTGCATTGTAAAGTGCTTTATATTTCCTCGTTTTAGAATTATTTATCATTTGACACTTTACAACAAATTTGAAAAGTGTTTATGGTTTTGGTTTGTCTATCTGTCTGTCCGTCCGCCTGTGCTCTAACTGCCAAAAATACGTATCGATTGCTACGAAACTGTATTATTACTATGTACATTAGCATGTATTCTGTTGAAAATGGTGTATGTAGCATTTATAGTCCTTTTAAGGGGCAACCAAAAGAACTCTAATGCATTATGTTCTATGGACAGTTATTTTTTAAAGCGTATTTTAGAAATATTTGTCTGTTAAAAAAAAAAAATCATATATGTTATTAAGAATTACGACAAATGTTATTAAGAAAAAAATGTTCTCCATCGAAAATCGTGTACTTAGCATTCATCGTTCTTCTACAGGAGCACTGAAAAGAATTCTAATAAATTTTGGCGTATCATGGTTTAGAGAAAATGATCCACTTCAAGCACAATGAAATACGTACAATAACGTTTAAAATAGCTTAATCTTCGTATAAAAAATGAAAATAAAATTCAAAAATTCTTTTATAGTGCAAAAGTGCATCACTCTGATATAAAGCTTTTTTGAAGTTGTCCGTATATTCTCTCCAAATTTGAAAATGACACATCCCAAAATTTGGAGCGAAAAGGACTATTTTACTGGAAAGTTTTTTTTAAACAACTAGGGTCCAAGGCCCCTAGACTCGCTACGCTCGCTTTTCGTATGAGGCATTCGGCCCCTAATAAGGATTATTCGTAAATAAGGCATAATTTCAACAAAAAAAAACCCCAAACGTTGGATAAAATAGAATGTTACCGAGCTACACATTGCTTGGTTCTTGGATGTTGCTTGGAACATAAAAATTTAAACTTCGCACTTTTTTTTTAATTATGTGAAACCCATGGAACACCTTGCGTGGTTGTCAATTATTGGCGAATTTTCATAATTTGGTGACTTGCGTGTATGTATAGTTAATATTTAACTGTAAGAAAATAATGCATCGTATGTTTTCTTTGATAAAACCTACGGAACAGCTAGGATAGCTTTCCACTAATGGCGACTTTTTATTATTTGGCGATTTACACATGCTCACAACCTATAATTACGCCGCCCAGGTGGTGTAGTGGTTAGAGAACCATTCTATCACGCCGCCCAGGTGGTGTAGTGGCTAGAGAACCATTCTACCACTCCGTGGGTCCGGGTTCGAATCCCAGCTTGGGCATGGATGTTAACTTATCCGTCCCTTCATAGGGGGTAATGCTGTCCGCCCACTGGGTGCTCCCATAATAAAATGGACAGTAACTCGGGCCTTTGTAGTGGCGAATGCTTGATGAACAAGTGCCCGCCCATTGGGGAAAAAAACAAAAAAAAAAAAACAACCTATAATTACTGCTCATTTAAGGTTTCCGGAAAACCGTTATCCATATATTACATAGCAGATTGGCGTATTTAGCACCACGAATTATATCTCGCCGCGCTGACAAATATCCAAAATGTACTATAACTGCTATAATGGCACAGTTAACGCCACCAAATATTTCTACTGGTAGCAAATACTCCAGCTGAAATGAACTGGCTTTAAAATAATCTGCATTTTAATTATTTTTCGTTTTCAAGATATTGGGTTCTAATATTTTTGAATTGGCGGTTTAGATTCATCCTGCTTGGAAAGATACCATTTTGTCAGATCGTACCTAATGCCAAGATGGCGCTTTTAAAATCAGTTACAATTAGTTATTCTGTTTTGGAAAAACGAATAATCGCTAATTCTAAACTCCTGTTGTCTAAACGAACTTACTATTTGAAAATTGTCAACTTTGTGTAACACACTTTGAGTTATTTATTTCATATACTTTTTAATTTTGCGTAAAATGGGTGTAATTCTACACTATGTTTGTGAATTTCACGCGATTCTACATACTTGGAATTGCTTTGTTGCAAAGGGATGAATGATTTTATGCCAAATCTGGCAACCATTAAGCTTTATTTTTTCAGTTTTTTATTAATATCTTCTAAAATAATTCGATTTTCGAAATTTAAGTCAGCTTATCAGGTTCCTCGGAATTTTCCAAATCCGTGGACATGTTTCTAGAAATTCAAATCCCCACGGTTTAGGAGAAGATAGGCAAACAAACTATTGACAGCGCCAGCAGCGGCCTTTACTTTATTTTAGAATAGAGAGATGCCTTTCGGATAATTTATTTTTCTTGTTTAAGACTTTTGTTGCTTCACCCAAAGGTGCAGTGGTTGTATCACTGAAAATGGTTGACGGCCGAAGTGTGAAGGTCTCGGGTTCGGGTCCCATCGCGCCGCTGTTGTTCTAATGGTCTGGAGTTTTGGTAGGTTTTCTCCGGTGAATATGCGTTAGACCCCCTTAGAAAGTCCTCTTACCAAGACATCCCCCATCCTTGGCAGATCACCCTAGCGTAGCGTTGTCATAATCACACAAGCAAATTAAGACTGTTGTTTGTCGTAGAAAAGATTCTAAACGTGTGATATATTTCTCTTACATAATTATAATTGTGTGTTTAAGATTCGTGTTATGGCAAGCTTACATTGGGGGTACCTGCCTAATGTGGGGAAGGGAGGACTTTTTAAGGGAGATGTAACGCGTATTCACATTATATCTGGAGAAAACCGCCCAGAAACTCCAGACCGTTAGATCGACAGCCACGTTCTAAGCACCAACATGAACCTTCACACTTTAGCCCTCTAGCATGTTCAGCGTCTTATCCACTCGGCCATTTTGAGGCCACACACAATTATAATATTGTATAAAGCACCGGCGTCCCGTTAAAAAAAATAATAAAAAACAAACCTGCTCGAAATTTAATTTTCACTTTCCAGGCATCTTGTCAAGCGTTAATATCCAGGTACATATTAAACTAAACACTTTTCGCAGTGAACTCTCATTCAAATTTTATGGAATGCTCCGTGTAGCTGGAAGAATTTTGAAGTCAGCAATATTTTCCTTCCCGACTTGATGGATGGAATTCATCAGTCTGCTTCCTTGATAATTCTTCTTATATGGAAATGTACAAAAAAAGAACCCTCTCGCGATCTGAGAGGGGGAATAAATCGACTTCCCACGAAGTTTTATGCTTCCGAGAAGAATCTTGAAGCCGACTTTGTGGAGGTGGAATTTATATGCCTTGTTTTCTTTTATGTGTCCGATTTGATTTCAGATTTATTAATATTTATTTTTTTTTCTGTGTCTTTTTCTCTTGTTACATTTTACGGATTTTAGTTTTCTGTTGAGGGACGGAAATATTTCCCGCAGAAGAGAATTTAATATTTTCTGAATTTGAGATTGAAATATTGTATCACTTATTTCAGTGCAAGTTAGCATGTAAATTTTCAGTAATTTCGGTAACGAAATCTTATTGGAATCGCTCTTTATAGTATGTGAGTGCCCTTAAACGTTCATACTTAAGTAAGAAAAATGAAGGTGTGAAGTACAGTATTTACGTATAAATAGCGGTATAAAGCTTTTTGGAGACTAGCTTAAAGAAAATATTTCTTTTCTTTCTTTCTTTTTTTTTTTGGCAAATTCTACACGCGCTAGCAGCTGTAACTCTACCATACCCACTTAATGTAATAAATATCATCATTCATTTTATTCTAGCCAGGCAACTCCAGAAAATTCTAATTTTCGTCACCTAGCTTTCCTTGTCGCAAAAGAAAGGAAAGACTGAAGCAGTGGTACATAGATTGGATAGCGATGAGTAAAAAGGAAAAATAGTACTCTCGAAAAATCAAACAATTTTCTGCATACACACTTGCACTGTTTAACAGAATAACTTTTCGTAAAAAATTTTTTGGGGGAGATTCTTCCCTTCTGAAATTAATGTTTTTTTTTCAAAATTTTGCATTTTGTTGCTTGCAAATTAGTTAATTGACCTGATAACATTAAAGTTACGCGATTTCTAATCAAATATAGGCAGTGGCGTAGCCAAGGTGGGGGGATGGGGGCTCATAACCCCCTCCCCCTCATGAGGAATTTTTTACCATACAAAATGTACATTCTTCACTCCCTTATCACACACACCTATACATATGTATGTGAGTTGCAGTAGTCGTAATCCCCCGCATGAAAAATTTCTGGCTACGTCACTGAGCATAGGTGATATCACTAAGGTGGGTTCCGTTTGAAGGAATTATGTTTCGTGCAAATTTGTCAATATTTTGCTCTAAGTTTGCCAGAATTTGGGGAGATGCTTTCGACCGTCACCAAACTCAGCTCTTCAAAAATAGAGATATCTTTGTTAATTCACTTTAGATTTTAATTTTTGTAATGTGATTCAATGAAGTAATAATATAAAAATTAATTAACACGTTGACAGCCGGATCAAAAAGTATGAGAGTACAAGTACAATTTCTTATGTCAATGTCACATATAAAATACAGTTTTTAATACACTGCTCAAAACAATTAAAGGATATTGTAAGTTTTATATAAAATAAAGATATAAGCGAAATTTTTTTTTCCGAAAATGGAAGAAGAGAATCACAAATGCAAATTTTTCTGATTTTCAAACTGTGGAGTATGCTAATTTTGAGTTCGACGTCAAAAACGTCGCTTCAGCGGCAGCGAATGAAATTGGACTTTCAACTGAATAAAAGACAATGAAGACAAGGATGATCGGCATTCAGTGACTGCTTTGTTTCGATGAGTACTATGTCTCAGCGAAGTCATTTAACCGATTCAGAAGCTTGGAGAGTTGTCGGTAGGTTAGAAGGGGGCCAAACTCAAGCCGAAGTAGCGCAAGCCATTGGAGTGTCACAAAGTGTGATTTCCAGGATCTGGAACCGGTTTTTGGCAACTGGAAGTGCAGGCCGAAGACCAGGGCAAGGTCGTAGACGGGCAACAACGCCCAATGAAGATCGTGATTTAGTGTTAACGGCTCGGAGACACCGGATTATGAACGCTACTCTTCTCCAACAACACCTTCGCTCGGCTACTGGCACCACGGTTTCAACTTAGACTGTCCGAAACCGGCTCCATGGTGTAGGTCTGTATGCTCGCTGACCGATGGTATGTGTTAGACTAACATCAAGGCAGCGTCACGACCGCAGGGAGTAGGCAACAGAGCATGTGAACTGGAGGAGAAATGAATGGAGCAATGTTCTTTTTTCTGACGAGTCCCGTTTTTCAGTTCATCCTGATAATAGGCGTATTTTCATCTGGAAGGACCGTGACAGTAGGAATAATCCTGCGTGGGCGAAAGTGTCATTTTTGGCGTTCGTGGACGAAAGTGTCAACTTTGGCGGTGGGGAGTGTTGGTGTATGATGGCCATCTCCATTGACGGGCGCACAGACCTCTACGTTATTCGTGATGGACCTCTGACTGGTCGCCGATATAGGGATGAGATCCTCAGATCTATTGTAGTCCCTTACGCTGCAGCAATCGGAGATGACTTCATTTTAATGAAAGATAACTGCAGGCCACATCGTGCTAACCTGGTGGAGGATTTCCTTTTCGAGGAAGGAATCGTACGAATGGAATGGCCAGTGTGTTCTCCAGACATGAATCCAATAGAGCACGTTTGGGACGCTCTAGGAAGACGAGTTGCTGGCCGCCAACCAGCCCCAAAAACTCTCCAAGAACTGGAAAGAGCTCTTCTGGAAGAGTGGGACAGAATACCCCAACTCGTGATTAATAGCCTCATTGACTCCATACCTCAAAGGTGTTCAACGTTGCTGGCCGTCCGTAGAAACAATACCCGCTACTGAAAATGATTTCCTTTGAAGAAAACACCTTTTCTTATTCTTTTTTTCTCATATGCACAAATTGTGTTTTTTCCTTTTCTACACAAATGCGCAATAAAATGCATTTTTTTCTGCCAAACATGTGTAATTTATTCTCATATAACCTACTACGTCTGTCGAACATGTATATCAATCAGCTAAAAAGTTTCCCAGCCACAAGATCCACCTAAAACCGCAATATCCTTTAATTGTTTTGAGCAGTGTAATAAATGATTCATGTCGAGAATAATAAAAATTTGAGATATTTATTTAAAACTGAGTATTTTTCGAAAAATTAATTAGTTATTCGAAAAACTGACATAATAAATTTAGCTTACACTTGCGACTGTCACGAATTATCACTTGGTCGCAGCGATAAGTAAATAATAAAAAAAAGTATTAAGTTTCACTGTCCAGTACATATATGACTACATATAAAGGAATCAAATTTAGAAATAATAGAAATAGATAGCATATCAGATGAAATAGGTATCTTCTCTGTTTATTCATATTTACTTATGAATAAATATTTACAAAAATATGTAAAAAATATTTACAAAACATGCTATTTTTTTCCTTTAAGCGTTATCCATTATCTGCAGCCTCTAAGTATATCCACAAAATTTATTTTTACGTACTCGGTTATTTACTTCTGCCGAAGAAAAAGAATAGTGTTAAGAAAGTAGTTTTTGAACGTAAATGATTGGGTAGCTTATGGGCTGGCCCGGCATAAAACTTTTACTCCATTTGCGTCAGCAAGAGAGCGACTTTAAAAGGGAAAATAATAAAAATAACTCAACTTAAAATCTCCTCGGAAAATTTTTCCTCTAAAAATTCATAGACTTCTATTTTCTGCGATCTCCAGAAATACATTTCCTTTTTCGGCGCATGAATGTGCTTTTCCGATGTATTTCACATCAAAGATAAATTCCTTAGGATAGGACGGAAGAAAATGCGCCGTTTCTCTGAGAATATGGCTGGTTTACTTCATACTTCATTCGCAATATTCACATTTTGGTAGAATATCCCATGATAACCGAACTCATGAAGATTTCCTATTCCGTTTATATATGAATCTTTGATCTCGAGGTCTTTAAAACATACGACTTTTTTCCCTCTTATTTTTATCTTCCAAATTTAAAATTTTCAACATTCGAAAAAAAAAAATTGTCCATTATTCCGCTTTTATTTTAGAACATTTTCTGCTTGGATGAGTATGAGTAAAACTATTTGGTGTTTTTATAAAGTATTTTTTAAAATGTAATTTGATAGCACGATTGCTTTCGATTTTTAATTATTAATTTGACCTAGATAGAAAAAGTTTCAAAAAAATTTGTAAAGAAGTAACGGACATTTATCCGGAGTGCACACTTCTTTTAGCACAAAATATTCATAAAACTGATGTTATTCACTGTTGATAGAAGTAGTTCAACATTTCCCCATACAATATAGATAAACTAGCTGCAAACTTTCGATGGAGAAACGTTGACCCATGATTTGATTCTTTGATCAGTTTAAGCACCAAATCACGGTTCAACGTTTATCCATAGAAAGGTTGTAGCATATTTGCAGTAAATTGGTAAGTAACAGTATACAAATTGGATATTGCGTATAAACGAAAGTTATGACAGGTCTGTCAGCTGATTGAGGAGACAGGGCTAGTCAATCGGCCCCATCGTAAGAACAAAAGTTAAATACTGTGCAACAGGTTTAGCAAAGTACAATTTTTTAGAGGGTATTAATTGTTACATCAATCATAAAAAAATGGCCAGTTAACGATTCTGCGGAACAACGCCCGTCAGTCAGAAAAAAAAAAAATAAAGAAAGAAAGAAATAAAAAGTTCACTCTCGCGCTCTGCGTTTCAGGCGGCGAAAAGTAAAATTCATGTGATTGATTAGGCTAGGAAAGAGCCCATGTATACTCATAGATAAGGGACCGAATTTATGAACCCAATAGCTGGGGTCATTGCATCTATAGGGAGAAATATTCTTTAATTTTTGTACATACAATGGGGCCGAATGACCAGCCCTATCCCCTTATTCAACTGACTGACAGTCATAACTTTCATTTACATGCAATATCCAATTTATATAATGATTTTCAGCTTTGCTCAATTCATTGATTACTTCTAATTCGTATCAATTTGACTTTCCAGCGCCTGAAACACCGAGCGCGCTAGCGAACTTTTTTTTTTTTTTTTTTTTTCTTTTTTGACTGACGGGCGTTGTCCCGCAGAATCATTGACTGACCACTTTTTTATGATAGATATAACAAATAATAAGCCCCCCCCCAAAAAAAAAGAAGAAAAAAAAATTCGAACTTTGCTCAGCACATTGCAAAGTATTTAATTTTTGTACAAACAACGGGGCCAACTGGCCAGCCTTTTCCCCTCATTTAGCTGACTAACAGTCATAACTTTCATTTATATGCAATATCCAATTAGTACAATGATTTTCAGTCTTGCTCAATTAATTGATTACCTCACCAAAAATGACAGCTTTGATAGTGTACCAGAGACCTGTTCTCAGTTTCACTTGACTGACCGCAGTATGTTTGTGTACACAACAAATATAATAAGCTATAAGAGACTAGGCTTGCTCAATTCGTTGACTTTTTTGGCTGTGGTTCTTGGACTATAACTGAGCTTAAAATTTCAAAGTCGATTCTCTCTATTTTATTTGTTTTTATGAAAAACAATCATTTCTATAGTGTTAAAATAGCTTGAACTCAGAAACTCTTGATTTTTCCGAGGTCATCTTCAACCAATCTTTATCCGGGATGTATACCATACTAGCTGACGGCGAAACACGATAATCAGTTTCTCGAGAATTCTTTATTCAAAGAACTGATAAGAAAAACTGAGTGCTGCTTTCTACATTTTTTCCCGAAAATCCCAAAGAAACATAATTTTGCTACCCCTTTAAGTGTACGAAAGTCTGACTTTAGAAGTCACGCAACCTTGAATGACAGTTAAGGTTTTGTGTCTCAAATACTGCCAACTAAGTTAGCCTGCAATATATCGTAGCAAAAATCCTGATCAAAATTAATAATTATCTATCTGTGGAAGTGAAAAAGAACTTAACTGAACACCGACAACATAACTTGAAAATTTTGCAATAGCTATCGGTTTCTTAGAGTAACTAATCTTTTATATTGTACTATTGTAAATTTACTGCATATGTACTAAATCAAACAGTTTCATCATATATTGAAAAATTACTTCAATGAATATGACGACAGCTGGCTGTGCCACACATCCGGCTTTCGTCAAAAAAAGGCTCTCTAGATCTGTGGCACGCGATGAACGTTTCGATTGTCCGCCATCTTGCTGGTAGATAAGTCGAGAAATGGCAACGGCTGCCCTTTTTTCAGCATTGGGAAAGGGTTGAACCTCAAAGGGTTAAACGATACCTCTGGGGGTGCCGATCTTAGGGGGTTGGTCCCTCCTCTGGAACTGGTTCAAAATTAGGGGCCCACCTGACTGAAGTCGGACTTCCTCCCGCAGGAGCCCACTAAAAATGGAAGGCCCCCCCCTCTGTCCATTGCCTCCCTATCTGGGGGGTGGGGGGGCATCTGGCACCGCAAGCGGTTTCCAGAGGGCACAAGTAACAACAACATTTCGTGCTCATCCGTACGCGCAATGTGCTGCAAAAGGGACACAAAGGTTTTTCTTAGCGTATTAATGACTATGTCCTTTTATCTCTCACCCCCTTTATTGAAAATTGTATGAAAAATGTGTCCCAAAAATTCGCCATAAAAAAGCGACATAAAAGTATGCGACATAATTTTACATATATTTAAATACTATTAGTTCACAACTGTTTTAATCTATTGTTATAATCTTTCGTAAGATGTAGAATATGCATCACATATAATTTTCTATAAATAGGTTACAATCATCAAAATTTCAACAGCTTAAGAAAATTGTCGAGTATTGAATTGTTTATTTTTTTTATTGTGCAATGTCTTATCCTCCTGAATCCTGTATCCCTCAATAAACATTTATCTACTTAACTGTAACTGTGTTCGCGCACGCATTCTTTTTTACTTCGATACTTTTTTCCTTCTTGATGTTACCTTGTTATGGATGTGCCTGTTTCTTCCGTTCTAATTTGATAAAGTAAATGTTATGTTAAAATCCCGCGCTTACTATGTTTGTGCCATAACTTTGCTAACATTTCTAAAAGGATATGAACACCAGATGGATTAATTTATTTATTTGCTGATTTTTAACGTTCGTTTCAAGGCTGCCATCCTCAAAATGGTGACTGGAACTTGGCGAATTGAAACGCTGAATAAATATAATTACGAAACATGGAAACATAAAACATGGACTCATAAAATTAAGAATGCATCAAGAATAACTTGTAAAAAGTGTAAACGCATTGAGCACTGGACTAGCGAATGTGAAAGTGGAAAAAAGAATAATTTTAAACATATGCCTAACAGCCTGGAATTCTTATCCACTCTGGATGACTCGCCAATAGGGTTACTAGGCGAAAAATAGCAACCCTACTCACCTAAAGCTCTCTCAAAAATATCAAATAACGGAAAGCAAAAATTTTTGGTGTGTTAAGATAGATACTAATAATTGTATAAGTTACTTCAGTTATCATCGACCCACGTTTGAAATTGCAAGGAAAGATCAGGAAACCCTCCTACTTCCAGTCTATGAAATAAATGTAAAGGAAGAATAAAAGAAAGAGAAAAAGGTTGATTCCTACTTTAGGACCCCCACTCTCGCCAACGAAAAAAATCGCCGCGTTTTGGCGAACCTTCCTGTCAATATTAAGTGATCGCGCATGCGCACAAGTTTCAACGCTTCGCAGAGAAACTGGATGAAATTAATGTGAACAATTCAGCATTCAACGCACCAAATACGGAATTTGAAGATAATTATTAAAAATACATTAGTTGGCAAGTAAAATAAATGTAATGATATACTTACATGTTCCAAATGACTTCATTTGACAAGAATTTATGAGCAGATTCTTTAAATTTATATGTATTTCCTTTATTAAAAGCGGATTCGTGAATTTTTACTTTATTTTAACCAATGAAGTATGTTGAATCGCAACAATTTTAGGAAATGGAATCAGAATGTTAAAATAATTAACAAAAGAACTAATTCTGTAATGATTTTTAAAAATTTGCAAGGCAAATTTAAAACACTTCACCAAATTAAGAAACAGAATTTATAAATTCACCGAATCCGTAGTTTAGAAATAGTTATCAATTAGTAAATTCGAAAAGAACTCAATTCTTCTAAGTTAAAATATTAACATTTAAAATTGTTCTAGCAACCAATTTTCAGATGCCAGAAATTTTTGCGTCCGTGATATTAAATTATATCATTAATGCATAAATAAAAATACATATGTATGCTTTAATATTTAAAGTTACCCTAGCAACCAAATTTCCCTCATCAGATTTATTTGTGTTTGACGATGCTAATATAAATGAGTTGAAATCGTCTGCTCCTATTAATACGTACCAATATGAAAATAAAACAGGAATTTAGTATCCAGTGTTTGCGAAATTATACTTTATTGGGTAAAAGCCAATAGAAATTTTCTAAACAAAGATCGAGAATGCGTAAAAGGATACTAAACCTTATCGTTACCTACGTAATACTACATATTATGAGCATTTCGTAGGCAACGGCCTTATCAAAGATCAAAACTCATGACTGATCACGTGCAACATCAACTGGAATACCGGTTGATTATTGAGAGAAATTTACGAATAAACCCTTTGCTGTATGGCTACAATATAAATACAAAAATCGTAATGGCAACTGTATATCAATATTTATCGTCGCGTTGGCGAGAGTGGGGGTCCTAAAGTAGGAATCAACCGGAAAGATCAGGAAACCCTCCTACTTCCAGTCGATGAAATAAATGTAAAGGAAGAATAAAAGAAAGAGAAAAAGGGGTGAGAGATAAAATGACATAGTCAACTAATACCGTTTTAATATGGCAATAATGAAACTAAAAAATTTGGGGGGTTCAGGGGGGTCTCCCCCTGATGAGGCTCGAACAGCCGAGTTATTTATTTATATATACAGATATAGATTTATAAATACATAGATTGCCCGGTTTATTTATTTATTTTATTTTTTGAAGGGGCGAGAAGTGTTTTTTTTTGCGCAAAAATTTTCTGTTTGCGCATCTCGCAATATCTGTTGATGAAATTCTTTGGCATGAAAGGTGATTACTGAACTTTACACATATTGAAAAACGATCACTGAAAAATGTGGTGTTAAAGATACATAAGAAATAAATGAAAGAATACAACGAGCAGAAACAATTTTTGTTATTTTTCCGCATGATTTCAATCGAAAATAAATCATTAATTACATCGAACACACAAAAACTGCCTTTGATTTCAAATGGTTTTGAATTGAGCATTACTTGGTATATTTTGAAATGATTTTGATAACATTTTCACCAACACCTAAAGATTGAATTCGTAATAGCTGCTTTGACAAATTTCTGTGTACACGTGAAAAAATTCCAATTTATTTTTCATTTTATAATTATTTTAAATCAGTAACAGTTATTGTGGTACTGCTTATAAATTTTGAACTATTTCAAAATTTAAAATGGTGATGAAAGTTCTGAACTTTCGTTATGGATGTGATTTCTTTAACACCTGCACCAAAAATTGTGTCTCACATGACATTAATGTCAGAATATGAACTGGTAAAAAAGTTTTATCAGTTTATAACATGTATTTCATAACGTAGTTGGTAGTATAACTCTCGAGTATTCAAAAAATTGTTTGATATTCGAGAATTTTCAAAGAATCGAAAATTTAAAAAAAGAAACTTCAATAAATGGTGTTGAGTAACTTTTCGAATCATTCTTATAAAAATAGAAAGTGTAACTACGCATTCTGAATGTTCGTAATGGATATAATATTCGTAAATGTTGCCCGATATTCTAAAAAAATTGGTTATTTGCATCGGAAAATATGACTTCATCACCCGAGGATTTCCGAATGCATGAATTGATGTTGAAATCTATTGGCTCGACATTAACGACGGTCGTAAATTTTTTCTAAAGAGACAGGAGGATTTAGAGATAAGGAAGTACATTTGTAGCCACATTATTTTTATGTGAATCTACGCCCGTTAGTGTATCACTGAAGTCTGATACTATGCCATATATAGTACCTCCGCCATGCCATGAGTTTCATAAATTTGTCAAAATGAAAGCTGAATTGTAGATAATTTTATCTACTTATGTGAAAGTCTCTAAAAATAATGTTTTTTCTTTGTTAATTTCAGAATTGATTATAGAGAAAATCAATCAAAACTTTGGCATATTTAACTTTCAGCAATTTATGTAATGCAGCAAAAAAAATCAAGTCTCTGAATTCCATCTGTTACTGCGATGCACTTAAACATTTCGTTAACTTAACAATACGACAAATACCCTCTAAATCATTTTTGAACTACCAAGCCGAAGGAGAATTCAGAGCTTATAATTTTTTTCATTTTTAACTTTAAACCAGCCTTAACAAGAGTATATACACTTAAACTTTTACAAGCCAATGTTTAAAATTGAAAACATCAAATTAAACATTAACTGAAAGCTTAAATTTAATCAATAGACTTAACTATTTAACCCTTTGACTTTTGTCCTGGTGTAACGTAAATATTCGTTAGAATCCCTTAAAAAGTTCTCCGTCCAAAGCACCCATAATAAGCAGATGCCTCTCGTGTAGTCTTGCCATAAAAAAACAAGCATCAAACACCTGAATTCTGTAGACATAGACTGGCTGTGCGACCGCACAGCCAGCTGTTGGTTTCTAGATCTGTGACACCCGATGAACAATTCGATCAACCGCCATCTTGCTGGTAGTTGACTCGAGCGATGGCAACGGCTGCCCTTTTTTCAGCATTGGGAAATGGTTGCGCTTCAAAAGGTTAAACAAGGGAAATTCACCGGACATAGTAAGATCACAGCACTAACCAACAAACAACGAAAATTGCTTTACTCAAATTGAAAGGGGGCTATCCACAGCACACAAGCTTTCATCGCCTCATTTCTATCACAAATCAAAGAAAATAAAAAGCAAGAAGAATAGAGCAACTTCCTTGGTGGTAGTGCCAACCACAGAAAACCAAAAGTGAAAGGGAAATTCCACTATCTTGGTTCTGAATCGTTTAGTTCTTGAGTTACAAACTACATAATCTAACAAACTACTACATCTAACAAACTACATAACATCCAAAAACTACATAAAATATCGGAGTAAACAAAATATCACTCTAGTGCTTTAAAAAAAGAAAAGAAAACAAAAGAAAAGCAGTTAGTAAGTCATTTGAGAGAGATTGTTCCATTTCACTGCACCATGACTCTCTATGCAAAAAAAGGAGTTTTACAGGCAAAGAAAGGAAAATGTAATCGCAAAATATCCTCGAAGAATATACAAAGTAATCAGAAATTGACTTCAGATTATTGTTTATAAAACTATTGTTATATGAGAATACACAAGTAAACAGTTATGAAAATCTAGATTTAACTGTAGTGTAAAAGGATTCCCAAAGAACAAAAATTTTATTTATGACTACAAACTTGGATATTACTAGTTCGAAAGCTGACAGTATTTCACTGCATTATGACTTTTCAGATAGAAAAAGTTGTTTTAGAGGCAATAAAAGGCCTTTAACGAAAACTTTTCAAACCCCCTGAGATTAATCAGAATTTCAAATCGGATCACACTGACTACGAAATTGGACCTTCATTCTTTCTGACCTCAAGTGTTAACAAGTGTTAACAAAAGTATAATTGAAACGATGTATTATTTTCGCAGTGATTTTTTCTGGGGGAATATGTAACCCTTAAAAATTTACAAATAAATATAACAGAAAAAATATGAGTATCAGGTAATCTAGTGATAATGAAAAATAACATTTAAAGTTTTTTAAACATTGTTTCGCAAAATGACACTAACAGCAATATACAGTTTTGTTTTTGTTTTAAGTTATATCTTAAATCTCGCCAAAATTTATAAATAAATATAACAGAAAAAATATGAGTATCAGGTAATCTAGTGATAATGAATAATAACATTTAAAGTTTTTTAAACATTGTTTCGCAAAATGACACTAACAGCAATATACAGTTTTGTTTTTGTTTTAAGTTATATCTTAAATCTCGCCAAAATTCACACAAAAATATTGTTCCGTTGGAAAATATTTTATTGTCGATGCATTTGGCATGGTTTATCTTTCTTCTTATATTTTCTTCTTATATTTTATTGCTATTCAAATAAATATTTTGTACACATTACACTGGATAGCAACATTGGATACAATAGAATCGTGGATAGTTTGGCACAACAGCCAAGTACGCTGTATGAAAATTTGCTTAATCTTGGTAAATTATGCAAATTTTCTGGTGCTTATGTGATAGCAGCGCCTCTTACTCCTTTTTAGAAAGATAAGGGCTAATATTCAATCGTCAGTTCTTTGGCCGACTGTTAATTTTTGCTTAAAATGCTTCTTTCCTCAGAATTGAGCTGTTTGCTTACAAAATTTTCATTACATTAGGGAGAGCAGTGTTGCGGACAGACTTGGATCAGTTTAAAAGGCTTCTCAACTTGCGTGCGGGCTCAGCGTCTCTGCTGAGGCATTGAGAAGTATGATATAAGTATTCGAGGAAACTGGACCGCTATCAGTAAAAGCCGGCAGAGGACAAAAAAGGACATAATTAATTTTACGAGCTTTCATTGTAATTGCACACTTTTTTACATTTCTCACAGTTTCAAAATGTGTTACGGCCAAAGCCCGAAATCGGCCTGTTGGCGAACTGGCCGGCCAATTCGCGTTTTGGCCAACGTTGCTGTAACTTACCGACCAATGTCCGATCTATTCTTGATTTCGGGCTTTGGCCGGCCGATTCGCGATGTGGCTTGGGACGATCGCCCAAATTAGGAAGAAAGACATCAAGAGCAGATTGTTTTACACACCGTTAAAAATGAAGTATTTAAAAATGAGTACTTCTGTGTAGTTTTTTTCTTTTCTTATTTTAGAGTACAATTGTTTTAGAAACGAGTTCAAATATAAGTGACACGTCTGAGTTAAAAATAAGCTTGTAATATATAAAAATATGATCTCGTGTTATTCTGTTATCATATTAAAACCATAATATAAATTATTCAGTGAGCGTGTACGCTGAAACAACAGGATAGCGTCTTGAGCAAATGCGTTGCGTAACTTGTATGAATACAAAGGTAAATTGAGTATTTCTTTTTTCAACTACTTTTAAGGGGTATCCTTAGTCTTTTTCTGCTCCATAGACCTAATGCTAAAGATGCCAGATCACATTGTCTCCCGAAATATCGCTTCAAAAAATATGAAACTTTTTGCAAAGGCAAATAGATACCGCTCAGTCTACCATTATCACTTCGGGCTTTGGCCAAGGATTCCCAGCCACTTCGCGAAATGGCCAGCCAAAGTAGATATACAATATTAATTGCAAGTACTTCGGACTTTGGCCAAACCTCTTGGCCAAAACGTGAATCGGCCAGCCAAATCGCGAACTGGCCGAACTTCGGTCTTTGGCCGTAACATATGCACTCCGAAATTTATATAACCTTCCTTGATTTTACAAACTTCATAGTGGCAGAAGTGCCGAAATCTTCCCTGTTGACTTCTTTTGTGTTTTCTCAGTAATCACCTCCTTATACCTTCCACACTCTGAATGTAAAATTTGGCTTCATTCTGTTCATTAGTTTCAGCTGCTGGTGGCTTAGGAACAGGGAAAAGTGTTTTTTATGACCACCCGGTACTAATAACATTTTACGTCAATTATGTGTGTGCTAATCAGACTATACTGTAAAAGACTTTATAACTCACGATTTTGGCATCATTTTATCTTTATTGTCATTTTACGTTTGAATTTTTCATGCAGGCTTTATCAATTAGAACACAATATTTTGCCCCAAATAGTAAATAAACATTTGAAACTCTCCTAAATATCCCAACTTATTTTTAAGTTGAAAACCCGAACTTTCAGATGAAATATAATATGTAGGTTAGATTAAAAAAAATATTTAAAAAAAAAGACTTGTTGAGAGAAGAAAAAAGATTTTGTCCATTGGAAATAAAAGTACGAGGTAATATATGAATTTTAGAAAAATTTAAGAATAAGTTGCATTTTAAATGAAAGTTTATTTTCTTTGTAAGAAATGAAAAGAAACAAAAAGTTCTGGAGAATTCTCCGAGTTAAGTGTACAGATAAATTACGGAACTGTTATGAAAAGTGATTTAAATTAAAGCAGTAAAGTAATAATTTTGAAAAAGAGTACCAGATAAAAAAAATTAAGAAAGAAAATAAATGAAAGTATGACTAAAGAGTCTGATAAAATTAAAGATATTAAAGGAAATTGCATAATATATATAATCCAGATAATAAATATTATATAAACAGTGATATGACCGAATTATAGAAAATTGATATGAAAGTAAAATTAATAAGTAAATTTTTTATTATTTCATAAATATTTTTATTTAGCTTATTCAATTTTTAGTGCATTTTTATTAGAAAGGACTTTCAGTTTTAGCAGAATAATTTGCTTTATCTTTTATTATCTGAATCATCTTGAGGCATTAAAAAAAAAAAATTTAACTTATCATTAGTAAGAAATTTGGCGATATTTCGCCAAAACTCGCCAAGAACGATGACAAATGGCGATACTTTGGGCATGGACCAAATGACTGACTATCGCCAAATTTGGCGATATTTCGCCAAAACTCGCCAAGGTCGAGGACAGACGGCGAGTTTTTGGGCATGTACCAAACAATGACTGTCTACAGTTGTATTATATTGAAGATGTCCATAGACATTAAAGTACTAAAATTCTTTTCGGTGGTCCTGTATATAAACTCTCCAGTAGATTGGAACCAAAAATCGAGATACACAACTAGATGTTACAACATTCTTATATATGAAATTTCATAATAGTTTTTGAGATTTGAGAGTTAAATATGCACACACGTACACCAAAAGTCGCCAAGCTTGGCGACTTTTGGCATAGTTCTTGAGGGAGGCACGTGACCGTGGTCGGACCATTACCTAACTTATGTGGTAGGACGGTATTGTGCTTGAAATGGATGAATGCCCCTAAAATTGCCATTGACCGTAATGTATTGGAAATCTTTTGAGTGTTCCTGTAGCAGAACTACAAATGATAAAGACACTTTTTTTAATGGAGAAATTCATTTTCTAACTCTTTACAGCATACATCACTTCTGAGTCGTTTGAAATAGCCCAATACCTCTAAAAAACGCTTTGATGAATTTCGGCCCATAGAGCGTAATGTATTTCGAATCTTTTGGGCGGTTCTGTAGATAAACTATCCAGTCGAATGGAATCGAAAGGGGACGTGCACAACTAGATGTTACAGCAATCCTAAATATAAAGTTTCAACATTCTACACCTAATAGTTTTTGAGATATGCGAGTTTAATGAGTTTCGGCCCATTGAGCGTAATGTATTTCGAATGTTTTGGGCAGTCCTGTAGATAAACTATCCAGTCGAATGGAACCAAAAGGAGAGGTGCACAACTAGATGTTACAACTATCCAAAATATGAAGTTTCGACATTCTACGCCTAATAGCTTTTGAGTTAGGCGAGTTTAATGAATTTCGGCCCATAGAGCGTAATGTATTTCGAATCTTTTGGGCGGTCCTGTACATAAACTATCCATTCGATTGCCACCAAAAGGGGAGGTGCACAACTAGATCATAGAACAATCCTAAATATCAAATCTCAACATTCTACGACCAATAGTTTTTGAGATATGCGAGTTACATACATACGTACGTACGTACAGACGGCAAGGAAAAACTGGCCACAGCAGACTCGCCGCTGGTCAAAATGAGTTGCAGACGCGTTAATATGATCGTGCATGCTAGCCTACGATAGGATGCATCGAAAAAAATTTTAAAATTAAATTTAGAGGTAGTCAAAATCGGTTTTTTTGTCGAAATTTGGCCCCCAAAATTTTTCGGGATCACATTACTTCCTTATACTACGTAGAAGGAAGTAAAAAACGTTTCATCTAGTTCTCTCTCTTTCTTTTAACATCTTCATAACTAGAAATCTGAAAGCACTGTAGTGTTTCAAAAATATGTTGCATGTGTTTATAAATATCTCCATCAAGCCCTTTTAAATTAATTGGTTTATGTAAATGCAGGCTAAAATATCTTGGAGCGACAATTGACTAATTAAATAGCAGTCTATCTAACCACTTCACTATAAATGAAAGTTAAAGAACTTTTTGTGTATCCTAATTACGGGATAATTGAGTTTGACGTGAAACGCCTGTAGCTTTCTAGGCAATTTAGCAACTTCTTCTTTTCCCCAGCTTCAGATGAACTAGTAAATGAAACAAAGCAAGAACACAAGTATAATTCAAATAGACATGAATGGGATAAAGGAATTAGCTTAAATTTATATAATTATTTTTCAAAGGTTGGCACGTGATGTTTTAGAAATACATATAATAATAATCCACCACGTTAAAACTATTCATTTAAATTTGGATTTTTATGGGAATGTGACGACTGTTAAAAGTAAATTCAACTAAAATCATTTTATATTTCGTATTAAATGTAATTTAATTTAACTTTTTATAGAAATAACATAATTTCAAATCATAGTGTACCAAAATGTGCCATCCTAATTGCTTACATCAATATGATGTTCTTTATTTCTTTACTCTGAATTACAGTTTTCTTGTTCAACACATTTAAATAAAAATTGATATATTTAAAAAAAAGGGAAACATAAGTATTATGTTACGTGTGTTCCTGACAGAAATGTATGATTAATATTCATTATAAGAGCGAGTTTTTTGTGAAGTAGATATCTGCTTCTTAAATAATACTTTTCAAAAATAAGTAATGGAAATTATCCTTTTAATTTCTGCTAAAAGTGCTTCACATTGTTTAAATTTTTTTTTTAAATTTAGCATTTAACAGAGTAAATATACTTCGATTAAAACTTCTACAATGTTCTTTAATTTTAGTTTTTAAGTTTATTAAATGACTTATTTAAGTAGCTTTAAGAATTAAAGTGAATTCTACATGGGGTAAGACATCTATAATTCATCACTTACCATTTAGCGAGTTAAAAATATTTAACTTGATTACAAAAGTAATTGTTTTCTACTACTCTTATTTTCTTTATCACCAAGAGTGGCACTGTATTGCATCGATGTTTCAATTTCACAAAGATAGATTCGAATTATCAAAACTGAGTTATTCTGAATAAATCTATATTTCAAAATATGCTGACTCAAAAATGATCTCAATAAACAAGCTCAAAATCCTGCTGTTAAGTGTTATTCAATATTAAATAGAACTTATTGCTTATTTTTTTTAAAGATATATAAATGACACTGCACCATTAAGTTTGAAGAGAGTTCACTACAGATGTTATAAACACTGATTATTAGACGAAGCTATTTAAGATAAAATACTCAAAGTTTATGAACTATAAAGCAGTGATGCCCGCGAGGAAATTTAACACAAAAAGTGTTTAATGAATGTTTGCTATCAGTGCAATATCTGAATTAATACATATATTAATTCAAACAAACTTTATCGTATTAATTTTATCAATGGTATATTTTACAATATCAAAACTCGCTATCGGAAATAGCGAGCAGAGATTATGTGAAATAAAGCGCTAAATCCTCAAGTTTGAATCCAACAGAAAGACTTTAAAATTAATTCAACGCACTTCTAAATTTAAATTCAAATTTGGGAGCACGTAACTGTATGGTTTTCTAATCAATAACTAAAATTCTAAATAATTAATTCACTGTGTATTTACCTTTAACCATTAAACAAGTTAGATAAAAATGTTATTTAAATTGCAAGTATATAGATATACTAGCTGAAGTACCCGTTCTTCGCACGGGAATGAATGGACTTTTTGATATTACGATTTGTGGTGATTACTATTCATTATAATAAACAGATATAGCAAAGTGGATATCGCGTTATATTGTGTCCAATAATCATGCATACCGAATTGCAAGGCAATCGTTTGTACGGTGCAGAAGGGCATGCGGCGTAGCGCAATCTAGTGGCGAGTTTTAGCAAAACGGATACGGCGAAAATATTTTTCGCATTCAGATATCGATGTATACAAATTTTCATGACTATCGGCTGAACAGTCCTGAAGTTCATGTGTTGACGCGACATCTAGTGGCAAGTTATAGGAAAATGGATAGCGCCAAACTCTTCCCCGTGTTCAAATATCTATGTATACCTATTTTCATAGCGATCATTTGCACAGTCAAGAAGTGATACACTGCAGGGCCATCCAGTGGTTCAATAAAGTAATGATTTGCTACAGCGCCGTCAAGTGGCGAGTTATAGCAAATTGGATAACGCCAAAATATTCTCATTGTTCAAATAGCTATGTATACTGATTTTCATAGCGACCGTGTTCAACTATCTATGTATACCAATTTTCATAACGATCATTTGCACAGTCAAGAAGTGATACACTGCAGGGCCATCTAGTAGTTAATTAAAGTAATGATTTGCTACAGCGCCGTCAAGTGGCGAGTTATAGCAAAATGGATAACGCCAAAATATTCTCATTGTTCTAATAGCTATGTATACTGATTTTCATAGCGACCGTTTGAATGGTCAAGAATTTGGCCTGCTGCAGCGTCATCTAGTGGCGACATAAAATAATAATGCATTGCAGTGTCATCTAGTGGTGAGTAACATCAAAAGGAACGCAGTTAGAATATATTCTTTGTGCTCAAATGTGTAAGTATAAAAAATTTTTGCCGATCGGTCGAACGGTATAGAAGTTGATGCTTTTCGGCGCCATTTAGCGGCAAGTTACAGCAAAATGGATAGTGAAAAATATTCTCCGTGTTCTAATATTCGCGTGTACCAAATTTCATCGAAATCGGTTGGACGATATTCGCATAGCAAACGGCTAAACGGAATAGAATTCGACGTTCTGCTGCACCACCTGGTGGCAAGTTAGAGGAAAACGGATAGCATAAAAAGCTTCTCCATGATAAAAGACTTAGGTGAACCAAATTTCATGGTGCAACGGTGCTCAACGGTGCTGGAGTTTTTCAACCTCATACACTCATACCAACATTCATTTTTATCTATAACCAGTGTCATTATATATCCCAGTCTCAAATAAAATCCAGTTTCAAATCTAAGCCTCGCCAAAATGCCAACATACGCCATTTTGCAAGCGTTTTTTCAGGAAATCATTCGAAGCATTGACTTAGCAGCAATAATATATGGGAAATGGTTCGACCGCGAAAAAGTAAAGCAAGCCTTTATTTGAAAAGTTGAATCCCTTAATACAGCCGAATTTTTTAAAATTATCAACTATAACGTGTTTTATTCATCATTACTCCGATGTACTAAATGAGAAGATTTCAATTTTCTGAAATTTGGCGGAATTCCCCCAACTTAAATCAATGTACTCATTTGGCGAGAATTCTGGAGATAGATCAATTGAAATCCCTTAATAACTGCATTATTTCTTCACGGATCATTAAAATTTAACGCTGTATTGTAATAAAACCTTTGCACTTGTTTTCAAAAATCTATTTCCTTAAGCTCTCAATAAATTACGCCAAGCCGAAATCTGTGCAAACCGCTAGAACTCACTTTCACGAAATCGGCATTTGAGCCATTTTATTTTTTCGCCAAACTAAAATAATTTACTTATTAGCCTCGGAAATCTTCAATTCTTATTGTTTTGCGTGTAAAGCATTACATTCCTGCTCTGATTTCCCATGCACACGATATTATAATTAAAAAAAAATAACCTTACGAATATAAACTAACAAAAAAAAATCATTATTATTCTTTTATTTTTACTTTGAGAATTTAAAACATTTTATTCGGCAAATTCGCCACACATGGCAACCACGATCCTTATTTCACACTTTTTTCACTACAGGGGTTACAATTACGGAAAGATTTTTGCGTGAAGAGCATAAAATATCTCTTAAATTCCGGGAACGGGTGGACTTTCAAAGTTTTAAAGTGGACTATGAGTTATTCTATATTATTTTACATATCTGTACTAAATTTCAGGCCGATAGGTCCATTTTTGTGGATTTGTATACGAATCAAATCCACAAACAAACAAACAAACAAATAAACAAACAAACAAACAAACAAACAAACAGAATTTCATTTTTATTTATAAGATTTTTGCAACTTTTTCAAGAAAAAATAAGCGTAAAAAGTATAAGTGATGCCTTTAAAACTTAATTACTATTGGCATCACCTAAAAATGTATCAAAGATTAGAGTACATTGCAACACTTATACATTTCAAACCACTGAATATTTACAAGTGTTTTATTACTGTACAGTGTTCCAAAAGTAATTAAAAAAGATTAATTGAAAGAGAAGTGTATCTGAAACCTGAAAGAATCTGAGAGTATCTATCTTGAAGTATGTGAAATAAATGCGGCCACCAATTTACCTCGAATTATAGGAGCCTTACAAAAAGGTCCAAACCGTAATTATAAAATATACAACGAAGACATATCATAACTATATAAGATATGTAATGTATTTTTAATACCCGCTCTCACGAACTTCACTTTCTGTAACCTTTTTAGCTGTGAATGTAAAGTTTTACATCAGTAAAGCCTAAAGCCTGTCTCAAGCAAACCATTTCATTAAAGAAGAATATTTCTTGATTTCCTCAATCCCTTGAATAAAGCGTTAATTCAACGGAGATCTGCCTGTGAAGATGAAAATATGAATAATTAAAACTTTTCGCATGTCATTCTGAAGTGTGTGCGTATGTTTACATAGTTTAAATGAGATTCGTAGACACACTAACGAAACAAGATTACTATGCGTTTAACTTGTATTTAATATCAGATACTGCACAATAAATATTACAGGGTCTGGAGGTAGTCAACAAGAGTAATTAAGTATTACACAGAGTGATAAGATATCATAATGCCAAAAGAACTGCCATAAACTTGACAACCAAAACAAGCGCCTAACACTGAGTTATCATATAAATAGTTCAATGAATATTTTGAGAATTGAAGCCATTTGAAAGGCACTGCACGAGAGCAAAAACTAAATATAGAAGATCGAAGGTAAGAGGCAATTGAGGGGAAGAGAACAAATACCTAAAGGTTTATAGCATAAAGATTCTATTTTTGAAGCCGAAACAGGTTGTGAATATGGGATATTACAGTTACATAGCAGCTGGATCTAAATTGAAAAAAATTTTTAATGGTAAAAAACTATTTTACTTTAATTATGCATTAGTTTACTATTTTTACCCAACGCCAGGTAAGGAAATCCCCGATTTGATCAACATGTTCTTTATTATACAGACATTTAATTTAGCGAGTATTTTCAGCCTGTTACTTTGTAAACATTTGATTAATTACTTTTTTTCCAACTGATAAATGAACAGCATTTATCATTGTTTCAATTTGTTCTTCTGCCTCGCAATCAATATTATTTCCAGAAAGTTTTCAGCAGCAATATAGCTGATGTATCTATATCGTTGCTTCCGAGCTTAAAGTATAAAACAAAAATCAATCACGCTTATCGGAAATTATCAGTTTATGCGGAACCATAAACTGGAACAATTTATCTAAAAATGTTTTTCTCCGTTAAAAATAAGCAGTTTCTTTTCTGTCTCAAACAATTAAATTCTATACAGAACCTTAAAGGTAATATATTTTATCTACACGAAAAGAACAAAATTGGTTTCCGGTTTCATCGATTTTTTTCGAAAGGATTAGACACAATGAATAAGAGTTATTTTTACTCCTTTTTTTTGGATCTTTATCAAAAGTACACACAAATCAGACTTCAAAGTAATAAATTATTTCTTGCCATATGTGTACTAACATTCAAGAGTTAAAAATACGTTTGTTTTATCTAGTCACAGACGGTCTTGACAGTTGCAAGCTTCTGAAAATGTAGTAGTAATGGCAACTAAAAGTCTCAAACTTTAACAAAACAAATATAGTAATTTGAGTGCTAAAAGTACGTTTGCTTTTATGTAGACGGGGCTAGTCTTCGGTGCTCTTTAAGGTTGCGCAGAGGCATGTAATAACATCCGCTAAAACTCTCCAATATGAACAAGTGCAATATTTCTTGTATGATATAGCCGTATAAAAAAATTATGCTACTTTTGAAAAGTCTAAAACGAAACCCTTTCAAGAACAAGAAAATTTCAAACTGCCTCCTTTGAAGATTTTCTGCGCACTGCTGTAAACCGTTAATTTAAGAGAATTATGAGATATTAACAAAAAACAAGCATAATTTTGGTTGAATCCTGGTTTAAACTACTCTTACGCCAATAAGGTCATAAACAATTAAATGCTTCAGTCTTTGAGTTTATGTGGTAACCCTTGAGATCATCCACTATTTACAATATAGCCTCCTCAAGGATGGAGCAAAGTGGACCCCTGGGTCCTGGGCCGGGCCTGCAAATTTTTAATTAATATAACTAATACAAACTAGAAAAAATATTTTGAGTTTATGTGGTAACCCTTGAGATCAGCCACTATTTACAATATAGCCTCCTCAATGATGGAGCAAAGTAGACCCCTGGGTCCTGGGCCGGGCCTGCAAATTTTTAATTAATATAACTAATACAAACTAGAAAAAATATTTTGAATATATTTTTTAGCCAAAGAAATTTTGGAAGACAGCAGCTAAATGTAGCGTGAATTTTAAAATAGCATATTTATGGTAAACCGTTTATCATAAAAGTTTAGTAAAATTTTCATTGCGGGTGTTGTGTGTGCTTGTATGCGTATAATCTCCATCCTTTCTTCCTAATAGGCCCGCTGAGAGAGAGGGACAGGAGGGCCCCCGGCCTATGCTTTAGAGAGACCCGTAACTGGATGGAAATTTTACCGTGTATAAAGTTTCGTTTTAAATAAGATAAATGAAATGTAACCATTACTAGTAATCCTAAAGTTTAACTCTTTTAGTACACTCTTAAAACTGTGCCTCTTATATGTAAGGCAAAAGTGGATTGTGCCTTCCATTACTTTAAAGTGAGAGGCACATAACTAACGAACCTCTCATATAGTATTAAAAATGAAAGACACATCGAAAATAAAAGGCACTGATTACAGAACGAAATTTCTCAGAGGCACGGAGCGACATTTGTGCCTCTGACACGTTTGTGCCTCTGGGACTAAGAATTTCAGGGTTACATGCCGAAGGTCAAAAGCACCATGGCCCTGTGACTCTGGAATATCAGAGGCATCATGCTTTTGTGCTTCTAAAATTTTAGAGACACCATGACCATGTGCCTCTGAAATTTTAGAGGCAAAAATTTTCCCATTGTACCTTTTAAATTAGAGGTTCACTTTTAAGGGTGTATGAACTGAATATATTCATATGATACTTAACTCTTGTCATTTTTAAGTAACATAATTTTATAAATATAGTTTGGACTTATAAAATAGTTAATATAATTATTCCTCATATTTGCAGGTTAAATTGCATTCTAAGAGAAAGAAATAACAGAGCAATTTTAATGCAACACACGGCTGGAAAAAAAGGTAGGGGGGAGGGGAAGGGTGCCTGGGTCCAGGGTCGGGAATCGAATGTGGGGGCCATGTTTAACACAAGTATAAAAAAACAAGTCATGTGAACAGTGGCGGATCTAGAAATTTTTTGGGGGAGGGGGTAAATTTTTAAAAAAGCTTATTTCACCCAATTAAAATGTAATATGAATCAAAATTTTAGTCTAAACCAATGTATTAGGCTTTGGGAGGGGCTAAGTAATAAAATATGACCATTTTAGTTATTTAAAGTGTATAATAAAGTAGAATGTTACCCTTGAGCAATCTCTTTTGGGGGGGCTGAAGCCCCCTAGCCCCCTCCTCTGGATCCGATACTGCATGTGAATAAAATATCATTTTCTCAATGTTTTAATTCTCCCTTATTTAAGTATTTTTGTATTCATCAAATTTTAGTTCTTCGTATTTTATTTAATTTCCCAAATTAGTACTTTCAAAATTCTAAGTCTGTGTGCTAGTTGCTATTTTGTGCCCATTCTCCAGTGGTGTCTTTCAAAAAACGCTATTGTTCTTAAAAATAAGACGGGAAAATTCCCCAAAGTGCATATTTTTGAAATCGCGCCAACCAGTGGTCGAAACCAAGAATCAACCATGATTGAAAAGAAAGAAAAAAAGGAAAATTAAAAGAAAACCCACTTCACTATAACGAAAAATTATTACCAATGTAAAATAGTAGATTATGACTTTTTATCTATAGCTTTCATAGCCCAAATTTAAAAAAAAAATGTTCGTCAAAATGTCCATTTTTTAAGTAAACAGTAAGCTGTCATAGGCATTCATTGTGTGTTTGAAACGGATGAATTAAACGCCTTAGACTCTAATGTATTGGAATTATTTTGAGTGCTCCTGTAGAAGAACTATGAACGTAAGAGATACTATTTTCAATGGAAGGCATTATTTTGCAATCCTTGATAACACATATAATTTTTGTTTCGTTTGAAATTGCCAGATATCTTTAAAATACACTTTAAAGAATGACTACCCATAAAGCGTAATATATTTAGGATCCTTTTGGGTGCTCCTGTAAAAGAACAATAAATGCTTAAAAGATTTACAATCAGGTCCATACATATGCACATTAAAAAGTGTTTTGTTGAATTTAATTTGTTTGGTTAAGTAGTTTGGTAGCTTTGTTTTGTTGATTTAACTAAAATTTGTTCAGTCAAATTGAGCCAAAGGCAAATTGATTTAACAAAATGCTAATAATTTTAATAAAATGTTTTGTTTTTTTTTAATTCAGAACGAAATTTGAAATCACTCGCCAATCAAAGTATACGTCAAGGACATGCGCAGGACTGCAAAAGACTGAGCCAGACCAGCCTATAGGAAAAATTCTTATTTACGGAAGAGAGAAGCGCTAAGGAAGGATATGCACTGTCTGTCAATACATTGAAAAATAAATTGGGTTTTTCCTCAGTTTGTAGACGATTTTAGAGGCAAGCCTAATTCTTTTACCTATTTATAAAAAATTATTATTTTATTTTAGTATTTTTATGTTTATACAGATTAAGTTTAAAACCACTCAATGTCTGTTAGACTAACTAAGCTAAAACAATCAGAATCACTTTTCAACAATGTACCGGGCCGCTAAATATATAAGGATGCTAAAATTTTAATAAATGTTGAGATTTGATGAAGAAATTTTGGGAGGCGTTGAAATCGTGAATATAGACTAAGCTAGACAATTGTGGTATTATGTATTTATATTACTGATCCAGATATAAGCCATTCTAAGTGCTTTGTTACAAATATATTAATTATCGGGTAATATACGCACTAATAACATAATTAATTACATATAATAAATATCTTCACTTTATATTACGATTAATAATATTATTATTCATTTTAAATATTTTAATGTCATATTCTGAAAACGATATTATACTTTTTTAAAATTTTTAATCATTACTTTTATTTATTTAATTATTTATATTATTTTATAACTCCTTATAACTTTTTAGTTATTTAAGCCTGTACTGTTTTGCTCATTGGCTAGCTGTACGTGACTTTTAGTACTTTACAATTCTCCCCCCCCCAAAAAAAAAAAATTACAGTTTTTGTTATATTTTCTCTCTTTTTAACTACATTGTTCGGGCTACAATATCATCTGGTTGTTTAAGTTCTCTCTCTTTTTTACTCCTTGGACCTTGCTGCTTATTTTTGTCATTTAAATTTCTATGCTGACATTTCCTTTTTCGATTTATAGTATTGGCATCATCTCTGAGTATTTTCCCCTATGTTTGGATCCTCCTCCCTTGGATCTTCTATATTTGGATCTGTTTTTTCAGCTATGGTCATGCCCCTAGGTCCATTCAAATGACTCCCTAGGTTTGTCATGCAGCCTACAGAAACCTAGCTGTTTGTTTGTTTTCCTTTTAACTAGATTAATTCAAGTGGTGGTACCTAACGATTAGAGCTTGGTTAATCGCGTTTCCCCTTCATCTTCAGCTTTTTTTGGCTTCTTGTAGTTAGGCTTAAGCGCACGAGATCTCATTTGGTTTATAGTTCCAACCTTTTTTAGCTCTTATAGCTCTGTTTTCTATTGCTACATAGGTTTGTGTTCAATATTGAAGGCCTATATCTCAATTATTATTCTTGCTATTCTATTATGTAAGTTCTATTATTATTTAATGTTATTATTATTTTCTGTGCTTACTCTTGCGCGAAGGATTAATAGGATATTCATATTACGTACGTTTAGCTGTTTTATATTATATATATATATATATATATATATATATGTATATATTTCAAGTATTTTTTTGTAATTTAAGTTTTAAAGCTGAACACGCATTTTTTAAAATCCAAATTGCTTTTATGGAGCAAACAGTTTAGTTCGTATACCACGCCTTAAAGAAAATCACTTATAGTTAACACTCATATTTTTTAATATTCTTTACAAGTGAGAATGCATTGATTTTCCAAATGACACGCTCTAGTGATAAAAACGTTTATTAGCTTCGTATTACATTTATCAAGTGCTAGCTAAGTCATTGTATAAATTCTCATTTAGACAGCCGTTGTTTATTTGGGTCTTTCCAGCAAAAGAGAAAAAAAAAGAGAACTACCAGACACTTCAAAATAGCTGACGCTATATTTGTTTTTATATCTGGTAGAATTTGCATCATTAATGCTTAGTGAAATAAATTAGATCTTTCTATGATGTAAAATTTGAGGAAATGGTACACATACTTATTTTATTAGGAGCACAAATGCGAATTTGGATTGTCTTACCAAGTTTTTGCATGAAAGAAAGAAAAACTGAAACTGAATTTATAGATTTATAAAAACACTAAAATAAAAAAGTTAATTTTGATGAATAGATAAATTATTTAGCTCTATGTTATTTAGTCCTATATAGGTTGAAAGTCCAAAACTTTCAACTAAATGTTTGTGAGTTTAAAAATAGCACAGTGGTGTCACAAAATAATTTTGTTAAATGAGCCAGAACAACACCAGTTGATAAAGAATTTTTATTAAATTAAAGAAATAATTTAGTTCAATTTAACCAAATAAACCATTTAAAAATAGTTTGGTTGAATTAACAAAACATTTAGTTATTTTAAACAAATTGTTTAGATAAATAGGAAAAATGTTTTGTTGATATAACCAAATAATTTTAGCATAATAATTTTGTTAATTCAACAAAAATTTCGTTGGCGCTATTTCAACGGGATAATATTGTTGATTCAACAAAACATTTCTTTCAGTGTATAAGTTTCGCATTGACTGATGCATATTACGGCAGATAGAGTACGGACGAACGGATAAACGAAGATCATTAACACTTTTCAACCTTGTTGGAAAGTGTAAATTGTAAATTTTTTGCTCTATATTTTAATATTACAAAATAACATTTTTTTCCATTTTATTTCCTTAGTAACTCATAGATTTTTAATTTGTAATCCAATCTTTTTACACCATACATAAAACGCATGAAAAATATTACAATTATACTAATTAAATAAAATAACTTTTGCCTATAATAGTTTGACTAAAAATTTAAATTCTTAAAATGCTTATTAAAAAAAAGATTATGAAAATAACTTCTAAACTAGACAAACAGTTTAGCCCTTTAAAACAAACATCTTTTTAACTCCCGTAGTATCCTGTAACTCCCGTAAGTGTATTTGCGATTCCTGTTTATCCGTCTGTTCTTCCTTTAACTGCAGAAAATGTGGATTGATGCCTACGAAATATATCTATGTTGTTGCTATGTGTAGTACCACGTAATCTATAGAAAATGGCGTATGCAGCATGCGCAGTTCTTTTACAGGAGTACTCAAAAGAATTTTAATACATTACAATCTTTGACAGCTTTGAGGCATCCATCTCGAGCACAATAAAACAAGTATATAGACGTTAATAATAGCTAGCTTTTAATTCAAAGAATAGAATTAATATTTAAAGTTCCTTCATAAGCTCTCGGAAAATTATAATAATAGTAATACAGAGTTTTTGAGGTTACACCCAAAATCTCGATACATCGCCACTATTAACCCTTTGCCGTCGTATGTTTACTCTGAGTCACCAAAACTGTTTTACTGTTCTGATCCTATGTCTGCTCTCAGCCACCACGCAGCATTTTGACGAGCCTAGCCTCTCTGCGATAGGTCCCCCTTCTACATGACAGCTTTGGGTTCTCGTAATGTATTTCAATTGGGGGAAAAATCTCAATTTTCATCATTCAAAAACAGTATTGAATTCAAGATTTTGGATTATTGTAATGTTTGCCTGTGTTGTTAAGGCAGCACAATCTGCCTAGGGGTTCTAACGCGTATTCACGTTACATCTGGTGAAAACCGACCAAAACTGAGACCGTTAGATCGACAGCCGTGAAAAGGAGCTCGAACCCAAAACCTGCACACTTCAGCTTTCTACCATTTTGAGTGACATCCACTCGGCCATGGTTGGCGTTCAACTAATCTCGAAGTATTAATTGAAGCAGTGGGGGGTACCGAGTGAATGGCACCATACGAATTGAAATAGATTGAATGTGTTAAGTAAATCTTTGACTTTGATTTTCCAGAAGCATTTTTATGTTTTGATATGTTTAAGGATAATTAAAACTGATCTTTCTAATACTTATTTCTGTGTTCAACAGAAAAGACGACAGGAGAATATGTACAGAAAGGATGTGCAATCGGCTGTCACTGAGATGACAGCATTGAAGCGCCACTTCGAATTGCTCTATTGAAATACATTATGAAAGCTGTTTGTGGTCACGCGTAGGGAGGACCCGTCGGAGATCGGCTACTCAGGTGAAATTTACTCCGACCAGTATGACGTCCATGTCCAAATTGTTGTTGCTGTGATTTGAGAGTTTTCTCTTGAGATTTTGACTACAATCTCGAAGATGGTATAATACCCTTGAATATCGATTTAACATTTTTTAAATTCCAAATAACATTTATTAATAAACAGGACAATAATGGGACAAACACAAACATCCATGGCTGTTCCAGGATTCGAACCCGAATCCAGAGGCTGGGTTGTAGGGCGCACTAGCCACCACACCGCCTGGGCAGCATGTCCAAATTTAAATGACCGCATAGGGTTAATCGCAACATGTCGATACATCACAAAATTTGGCTCTAAAATAGATACAGTAGAATCTCGCTACAACGATATCCTCTATAACGATAATTCTCTCTATTACGATATTTTTTCATAGTCCTGGCTGAATTCCCTTTAGATTAATGTAAAACAGTTCTCTGTATTACGATATCCTTTAAAACGATAATTCTCTCTACAACGATGGTAATAATAATCCCATACATCACAATAATTCTCTCTACTACGATATATTTTTTTTTCTACGATGCATCAGAAGCCCAACTCATGCACAGACATTGAAAGCTACACAAAGAAAGTCGAGGTAAAATGTGGTTGGAACGGGTTGGACCACGCCTCTGCCAAAGAACGTCTTCTAAGCTTCGTTTTGCTGATGTAACACTATGGTAATGAGAAAGTTCATTTCTCGTAAGGTGGAAGGGCAGTTGGCATTTCCTGGATGACACATCTTTGATTCCTATCCCCCTCTTTAAAAAATGGTCAAGGATTTCTTTCACCGGCCGGAACTGATATAGAAAACGATACGTTCTTTTGTCTGAACTTGAGTAAGAATTTTAACCTCCGATAAATCCTATCGAGGTCGATTATTACACGAGGATATTTTAAATTATTTATGAGTTTTGTTTACTTTGAAGTTTTTTAGTGAAAATCGAAAGCAAATGGCTAAAAGAAAACAAATATCTATCGAAGTGAAATTCAACATCATAAAAGATTTTGATAAAGGCATGAAGCAAAATAAATAAGGACAAATTAATGGGTATGTATTTTCAATTAATATCTAATACATTTTAAAAAAGCTTTTGCGGCATTCAGGTATTATTTATTTAGACATTATATATTTGTTATTCAAATATGCTATAAATATTTATAAACTATATATCCGCTAGAATCCCTGGCGAGGCGGCAAGGGTATTTAACTAAAATTTGTGAGGGTTGTGAAAATTACTGAAAACTATAAACATGTTTTTCTCCTTTTATTTATTATATATTACTTGTGAGGGTGTGCTGAATGAAAACATAACACTTTCTGGTGACACCGCAGGGTATGGGATATATGAAGAACAAAAATCAAAAATCTTTTCGTTCCAATATAGATTCTCTCTTTAACGATAATTCTCTTTACAACGATATATTATTTTGACCCTCAAAATATCGTTATAGAGGGATTTCACAGTTGTATCGGAAATGTGTGCTCCATAATCGATAAGTTTGACACGGCTTATCTTTCTCGTTGATATCCAAAGTAAATTTAAATTAGCGATTTATTTTAAAAAGACAGCTTAAATAAACCATTACTTAAAATAGCAGTTTTGATAAACTATTTTTAAATAACGAGAATCTTTGTTGTTTATCAAACATTCTGTAAAATAAAAATCTTCATAAGAAAAGCATTTTAAAAAGTTTATAAGATCCATTTGTGTGTGTGTGTTTGTGTTAACTAACACTCCAGTTAGAAGTAAAAAATCAAAATAAAGCGTAATTCAACGAATGAAAACGTCAGTTAAATCTTTAATTTGATCTGTTATTGAATTTATGACTTCACTTCTTACATTCAATAATAACATCGAAAGATTTTTCTGGCAATCTGAAAGACCCTGAAAAAATGAAATAACTCACAAAGATTAATCTGTTTCCCTGTGTTTCGAGCTTTTTTTAATTTTATTTTTTTTAAAAAGACATTGCTGTAAGGCGTGTGGAGTTTGATTTTTGCCGCAAGCAATAACATGTATTTTGTTTTAGTATTTTTTTTAAGAATAGGAAAATGTCTGCGTTAGAAAAGAATACTAATTTTGAAAAACAATTTTTCAAATTAATATTTTGCTGAAATTACTATGCTTAAAAAATTATAATATACTGTCATCGGAATTACTTTATGCATAATTTTTCTCTAGGTTTATAATAATGCCACTTCAATTTTCAAAAAGAGCAGATTTTAAGTTTTGATGTCACTTTTTAGGTTGACTTGTCAAATTAGTTTAATTATATAAGCTGATTAAAAATCTGTAGACCACCACCAGAATTAAAAAAAGAAAAAAAACGCAACCGACAAATGTAAGCAAATAAAATGCTGGTGATTAACAAATTTTAGTTTTTACGCATCAGGTGAAAGTTTCAAATTAACTGATTGAGCATCATTATTCTTAAGCCTCAATCAGCATTAAGAATAATGCATCATTTAATATTAGTACTTGTCTTGTGATTTTCACGTTTTATAAATCAAGATAATTTAAATATATTCCAGATTTTAATTAGTTAAATCAATAATTTAATTAATGGAAAAAACTTAACTGTAATTCTACAATTGTTATCATTTACACGTTACGCGACAAACTTTTTTAAAAATCATATTTCAAAATTTAAGGTTACGAAATTTGTTATTTACATATTTCTTTTCCTATTCTAAGCTTATTCGTACTGAATGTGAATAAAATTATCAATTGAATGAAAAATAATCTCAAAGGCAATTTGATTGCTATAGATATCAGTATTTATTTTTTTGTCTCAATATACGATTTTTTCTTTCTTCTTCGTGGGTATGTAAGAGCGAGGGAGTTCACATTTTATCCCGTATATTATACCATAAAAAAGTTAATTTTTAAAATGCTTTTTTTGGTACGTGTTTAGCAAAAATCTTTCATACAAAAAAGATCTTTAGAAATTATGAGCTGAAAAAGGAATTGTTCCGATAAATACAATTAGAAAACAATCTATCGAAAAGAAATGCAAAATGCATTACCTTTTCTTTTCTTAAAAATGAATGATTTGGTAAAATAAATAAAAATATTGAACAGCAAACAATTTTGCTTGTTTTTCCATCCCATTTATTTGATTAATAATTCTCTTTTTTTTCTTTAGCCATCAATTTTTTTTTTTCAGAAATATACTTTTAATAAAAACTTAATTTACTTTAATTGGCCCGAAGTATTTTTTTATTAGATTTCTAATAATCTTTTCTTCTATCATCGAAACGTGAAATAATTGTTTTCAAATACTTATCATACTTTTTATGGAGATTATACAGCTATTATTTCGCATATCTGGAAATATTCAGTTCACGACATACATATGCTTTATTTAACTCGACTACTTTTACTTTATTTTATTCATTTATTTTTTTTATTTATGAATAAAAGGATTACAATTTATATTGTATACTGTCTGGCCCTAGAGCACTTAATTTCTTTAGCATATTAAGGAACTAGTTCTAGTACAGATCACCTGATAAAACACGCTACAAATTTAATAGTCATATTAATTAGGTTCTGAATATTTAATATTTATAGGTAATTAAAGAACGTTTCAAGCTATTCATTTTTACTTTTCATAACTGACTGACTGAACCCGTAAAAATGTTTATTAACAGTAAAACCTAAGTTTGCATATTTGTTTTGTTTATTATATTATTTTGTTCATCTCTAATACTCAGATTTACACGAAAGGGGATGTGATATTTCAGCACAAACATTCCATAATCAGCGTAATAAATAACACTTTTTCACCTTTTTATATATTTCAATGCGTTGGAAAAGTCAGAAGAGTCTCACCTAATTTTGTTCAAAGAAAGTGGTTATCTTCCCAAAACGTCTGGCCACACCTTCGTTATTCAATATACCCTATTGAAAAATAAATGTATAATATGAAAAGTTTTTGTACAAGAAAACACAAAACACATTCAGTAAATTATCGTGTACGAACAATTGTTATAATATATCGGAAGCATTCCTCTATTTTAAACAAAAATCAAATTTAAATACTTAAGTGATTGTAAGAATGCGCTATTAAAAACTAATGTATGTAACATTTTTGATGCTTTTACAGGAGAAGAAAACAAACAGCTTTATAGATTTAGGTTCTAGTGATTAAAGTCAGTAGGTTAGTGCCTTCTTAACTTTCATTTTTGTCCCATGCGAGTCTTCTTCTGTGACAATAATTGCTACCCGGCACTGGATTTTCAATGACTATTACTTTACTTATTTTATTTTAAAAATCTGATGCGGACATTACATGATTTCCTTGTACGTCTATTAAACTGCACACATTTTTGATAGATTTTATTTAAAATTATTTACCTTGAAAGTGAGATACAATTCTTCAATAATATTATGGTTTGGCAATTTCTTGGCAACTGTAAGAGAAATCACCAAGCAGATTCAGTTTTGGAAATTTACTTTTAGTGCCGAATTTGGCAATTTTTCACTCAAAGTTGACAAGTTTGATGACAGTTAATTTAAGATAACCAAGTTTTTGGAGTAGCTCAAATACTGATTGTCTATAGATTTTTAATGTAGGGTGACCGGACGTTTTCCAACATTTAATTTCATTTTTGTATTTTTAAAAATCTTGTTGTGGTAAACATCTATCATTATATTTCCTATATCTTTATCTACAAAATAGTGATATTATTTTTTTAAATAAATATATTTTTGACAGCAAGGTTGTTCATCATAAGTTGAAAAATGTGCTCCAGACTATTAAGTGACTATTAAGTGCACCAGAAATTCATTTTTACATAAAATTCAAACAAATAAATTTTCAACAAGTATTTAATTACTTACAAGCTGTGCCTAAATATTCGTATTTCACAGAAGGATTCATATTTGTTACATTTAAAGCGGGGATTTTATAGATTTTTTTTCTTTTAAAAAAAATCTAGCCTCCCCCCTTTTTCCGGTCTACCCTTTTTGAAGAATTATTATCGAAATTTTCTGAAATCGACTTTTAGGGATTTGTGAATTTACCATAGAGATATGAATACAAGAAGATGGCATTAGCTATCTTCAGCATCGGACATGAAGTAACTGTGTAGGTAGGTCTAAGTATAGCGGAACCTTTTGTTGGTTTCATTTTATCAGTGAAAGATGCATGATTTTACGGATTAAAAAGTAAAGATGCACAATTATATGTTACAATAGTTCCAAATACAAAATCTCAGCATTATACACTTAAATAACACAGTCATGCCGAAATGCGGTCTAAGCAATATGGCGGATAGATTGCAGTTTCGTCTTCACTATCAGATAGCTAATGCCGTCTCCTTGTATTCATATCTCTATGTATTTTACAGCAAGAATTTTATGGATATCTCTTTTCTTCTTCGAGATCAGTAAAGATATGGTTAAAGAGAGTTTTATAATAATGCTACAATAAGTTATGTATTTCACAAAATGCTCTCCACTTTAGCACCTACGCTAAAAAACATCATAAGTGTCAAATTTCGTATTATTAGCTTCAGTAGTTTCGGCTAGGCAAAGTATTGAAATACGAAAACAGAACATTACTTTCCGGTACACCTAATACTTCGAGACTGGTCAGGATTCATTCCGATTTGCAGTAACTAATTTTTGTTTCAGTATTTGTTTAATTTAGAGAATTGTTTTTAAGTATTTTTGACCGTGTGAGCGCACAATCAAGCAAAATTATGGAAACGATAAGCATTTTGTAACCACTAAGCTTTCGGAAATGTTAAAAAGGAAAATTGCCAAGCTGTTTAAAACAAATAAGTGACAGAAAGGAGAAAATATATCTTATCATTGTAATAGAATACAGAGAAATATTCAGACTTTCAGCCATGGCATAAGTAGTTTTTTTCTCCTACAAAGCATTTATTATCGTTGCTTGTATTCAAATTTAAATCAGTACAACCTAAAAGTTTAACAGTTCACGAAGCACCCAATAGAAACAAAAATAATTTTTATTTGATAGGCAACAAAAGATGAAGTTTCATAAAGTTGCTCACAATTGAAACGTGCGCATGCTGAAGTCCCTTTAAATAAGTTTAAACCGATGAAAATAAATAAGAAATGTTTCAGACACACGTGTAAAGAACAAAAACGTAACTCAATTCTTACGCGCACTAAAATAATAATTTCAAAGAATTCCGAAAGGAATATTTAAGTTATCGGCGATAAAATGTGAAAAGATATATATAGTGCAGACCTTTTCTCCTAGTTTTATTGTTTGCTATAAATACAGCATATCATTTAAAACCCGTGATCATATTTTTCTGAAGTGCAACTTGCCTTTGTCATGAAATTCTTTCATTTGGACTTAAGGATTGAAATAAATATTTTAGCGTGTACGATGAACAAATAATGTCTGTTCAGAAGAGTAAATGTTTGTTTATGTTAAAAGGAGCCCTGCCGAATATTCAGTTGACTGGGTTTGCGAGATAAACTGTGATATATATATCTGCCGAGCTCTGTGAATTTTACTTTTTACATTTTGCTTTCAACTTGCAAATTTTTCCAAGATGAACGCTGGAAAGACGTAATCTATTTCACAGTGAATGATATCAGAATGCGGTTTAACTGAAATGCGTATGCACGAGTGATTGATGCTGCAGTATTTTTGCGAAGAATTATACTTTATTGTTTTACGCATATTTTGGTTTTCTTATTTGCTCTCCTTCGGTGAAACGCATTAATACTATATTAAACTGCCGATTAAAAAAAAGTTATTGAATGCTTCCTTTATGAGTTATTTCCAGTTAAGTACGATTGTACAGGGTGGCTATAATTAATCTTCCCTAACAACAGTATTCTGCAGCTGTAACCGGTGAGCAGATTGCTACCAAATTTGGCATATACACTGCACACGAGATGAGCTCAAGGGTATTTTTCAGAACATTTAGTTTTAAAAATGTCCACTAGATGGCACTTTGCATGGTGAAATCAGCTCAAATTTTACCAAAATTAGTGAATAAATATCCAAAACCTATTAAATAAATGTTAAAATTGTTTTTGTATTTTGAATTAGCCATTTCCATCATTAAATTTGCCGTTTTCATGCACGCCACCTAGTGGACATTTTTTGAATTCATTTTTTTTTTTTTTTTTTCAAAATTCCATGAGAGCACATCATGTATAGCCAACATACTAATTTTAGCTACAATACGTTCGCGCGTTTTAGCTATAGAATACTGTTCATAAGGAAAGTTTAATTATAGCCACCCTGTATATATACTTGGGGCGATTTGCGTGTACTAAACTTTAGCAAACGGGTGCACTGCCAGAAACTGAGAAATAAAGAAACCACTTAAAAGTCGTTTTAGCAATACTTATGGGAAGCATGACTTCTTCGTACGCCTGCAAATTATACACAATTTAACAGGTTAATTATCAGAAATAACATTAGGGGTTAGCTACCAGAAATTGAGAAATAAACCATTCTTCTTTAATAACCCACTTAAAAGTCGTTCTAAGAACACTCGTGTGAAGTTAGCATGGCATCTTCATATGTCTATCAATTATGCACATTTTTTCATGCACTGAATCTGAGCTTATCTCGGGGCCCCACCATGGCCGAGTGGATAAGACACTCAAAATGATAGACGGCTGAAGTGTGAAGATCCAACGTTCTGGTATGGCCTATCACGTCTGTCTATCTAACGTTCTAGAGTTTTGGTCGGTTTTCTCCAGATGTAATGTGAATAAGCGTTAGAACGCCTTAAAAAGTCCTCCAAAAAAGGTACTCACCATCTTTGGGTGCCAAGGGCTATATCAATACCTTAGGATTATTGATGCAGCCCTTCTACAAATTTGCCATAACACAACAAACACTAAACTTAATTCATTTGTAGGTGCAATACGATACACCAATAACACTTAGATTTGATGACTTCTTGCTAAATATAGGAAATACAGTTTTGGAAACTTATTTTTGGCACCAAATTTAGAGATATTTTACAAACAGTCGTCAGACTGGGCGACAGTTGAGAAGATTTTGGATATAGACCAAACAGTGGGTGTCCATAAGACTGTAACGCATTGAAAGTCCTTTGGGTGACCCGACAAATAAATTACCCAGTCAATTATGATAAAAAATTGAGGTACACAACTATGCTATAGCTGTCCTACATACAAAGTTTCAACATTCCATTTGCGATTTACGAAAAAGTTTATTTTAAAAAATGCAATAAAATTCAAAACATTGATCCGATTGAATTGCAAATTGGAAGATATACGGTAAAAAAAGTTGCTCTAAAAACCGGAAAATATACTCATCGACATGCTGCGTTCATTACCAAGTGAGAATTCGTTCTTTGATTTCAAGAATTCAGGTTGCATAGAGCTGATTCACATCATTTTGACGTCACTAATTTAAAAAAGCATTACAAACCCAATTAGGTCGAAACGCTTTGGCGTATGAATTATGCCAAGGGAGAAATAACTCCACGAATTCTCATATTCCGATAAACAGAAAATAGTCCTGTAATATTTTTCTAGGAGAATCATACATATAAAAATTGATAACTTTTTTTGAAGCCATAATTCACTTTTTAAAATTTAATTTTGATGAAACATGATACATAGATGTTAAATTGTATAATATAGCATTGAGTAAACCAAACGAAGAATAATTTAGTCATTCACGACATATGCCCATACAATCATGCATATGCAGAAAATATTATAGTGTAAAATATATTTCGCAGAAAACTCTGCTTACTTCGTGGGTTCGTAGCTTAAAAGCCTAGTGTATACGGAAAGTTCTAGTAAAAGTCCACTTGACAGAACGGAACACAGATTTTATTGGTTCTGGAAGGTTGACGAACAATCTTCAGTACACATTTCACATAAATTAATATGCAATAGCACGCTTCATAACAGTCAGATTAGTACAGAAACTTTCTCCAATGCTGTATTTCTCGCACATTAAAATCTTAGTACAGGCTAAAATTCCGTAGAAATTCTGTAGGAAAATTGACATCTATTCCTCAGCATACAACAATGGAGTATTCACTAACAGCATTCAAATATAAGCTTCTCTAAACAATCGGGACGATGTCTTATAATACCTCAATACAACGAGGCACAGCTTCTCAGCAGAGCTAAAGTTTCTTTGCTGGCTACAGCTGACAACTACAGAACTGAAGAACTGGAACTTGATCTGCCATTCTTAGGTAGTATCTTTTAAATTTCTAGTAATTCTACGAGATTCTATTTCTAGTAAAATCCCAATCAATCGCGAGCCTTGAAAGCGTAATTGTAACGCTATTGCGTGATACTTGTGGAGGAAAGCAAACATTACAAGTCCCTTTAGTAAAATCGTGCAAATTGCCGCCAAGCTTGGAGAATTTTGTCGAAATATCGCCAAATTCGGCGCTAAAAATAAGTATCCAAAACTGAAGTCAGGTAAGCTATAACGCCAATATTTCTCCAGAATTTGAGAAAACTTTATGATAAACAATGGGGACACCCAAACTCCCTATTACGCTTTTCAATTTGACCGATTTTCATGCAACAAAATGCACTATCTGACGAGTAGAATACAAATTTTAGTCTAAATTCAACCCCTGAAGGGTAGATCAACCAAAAAATTCCTTACAATATTTAATGCCCATCATATTTGCCTCTGCACAAATCGGTTTTATCTATTAGTATTTAAACAAACAAACAGTTCCAATTAGCAATTTGTTAAAGATTTAAGATATAGAGTCTTCAGTGTAAAACACATTTACATATTGCTCTTTGTGATGAAGGCTTACAGAGATTATTGTGACTTACAGCGTAAATTCTCATTATGCTGAGTACTGAAAGATGGACAAAACTACACTTTTATGTCTAATTGAAATTATGGAAAATGAATATTTTACTTCTTTTTGTCTTTGCAAATGGTTCAGAAGCTACACGAAAAGATCTTTGTTTCCACTTCTATTTTATGTTTTTCGAATGCCCTCAAATTTTTATCACGCTTCTTTTATTTAAAGAAAGCGAAATACATTAATAAAAAAGGATCATATTTTTAATATATAAAGCAGTTTTCTTCGGAAAAACCCAAGATTCCTTCAGCATTACCGCATAACAAAATACTTCGAAGACTTACTACAGAATACAGAATTCTAATGTCCGTGACTCTCAGCTATTTTATTACATATTTTGGCATTCCACGGTAAAATTAGATTTAGAGTTTAATTTAAACTATCGTGCTTTTCATTCCACTTCCTCCGAATTCCATCGCGATCTCAGTTATTTAAAAATCAAAGTTTTCTCAAGCAAAATTACGATCGAATTTTCTCACTCTCACGAAATCCATCCTGTGAGAAGCATTTCCAAGTGATACACGCTATCGGTCTAATAAACAGTTCCTAAATTCGCCGGGGATGAGTTATTTCTTAAAAGCTTTAGTAAGCTGAAGATAAATATTCCAGCCAACATATGCATGTTTAATGCAGTGTGGCAGTTGCTGTTTGGGTATTGGCGAACGAAAATTAAAGCTTGTTCAGAGCTTTCGCTAAGAAGTAAGATACTTTTCCCGCATTCGAAATGGCAGCTTCTAATGATGTTAAAAGTTCAAAGGGCAAAATTAAAACAAATTAGACATGTCTGAACTTGCTCGACTGCCGGATTATGAAACATTCAATTTCGTCCTGTCACGAAAGCCAAGCAGCATGGGATACAGTCAATGTTTTTGTTATGCTCTCTGTGTGTGATTTTTAATACAATTCCTTTAATATTCATATTTTTATCATCCTTTTAATTATTTATAGTAAGGTTATTTCCTTATTTCGGTAAAATAAACAAATTTGAACTCACGTAAAGTTACTTAAAATAATCTTATTTAAAATAAGTCTTACTTTAAACTCAGACTATGCCAAATATAAGAATAGCTTTGAAAAGAAAGTAAAATTCATTTTGTTTAACTATCACTAAACAATAATCTGTAAATTATGGCTGGGTATAACATTTTCAGGAAATTCTGCACATTTTTCTGAAGAACCGTAAAGTTAAGGTCAAAGTTTGACTGATCAAACGCAATGCTACTAAATGTTGCGATTTTTCCAAATAACTCTTTAACGCTCAAGCCGCTTTGGAAAAGTACATATATTTAAGTGTTTTTCACTTAACTTTACTTAAAAGTAAACTTAAATTTACTTTTTAAGTTCAGGCTGTGCGCAAACAGAATAGCTAACAGTGTATGTTCGTTTGCTAGCACAGTACAGCTAGTGTTCCTAACGTGTTATTAATAATCGTATTCTTCAAGCACTAATCTCGAGAGTCAACTGAGCAAAACGAGTTAAATCAAAGGTTAGCCTGGAAAAAGACGGAAGATATACCAAATACAAGGGTTACCTCGTCATGTGACTAGTACTATTTCGACCATTCAGATTACCTGACTAGTGGAGTTCTTGGCGTTTGGTAAATACCGTTATCAGAGTCCTTTTGCGGCATTCCCGGAGATACCCTCTTCAATTTAGATCCTCATCATAAGGTGGCAGATCTTTGAATATTGACACCATCGGAAACTGCTCCTCTCCTCCAAGAAGACTACCTTCTCGATTAGCAGGAGATGCAGAGAAAGCTGTGACTTATGTAGTCATTTCTGCCATATTTCTGTTTAAGCAATCCTGTTAACAGTAGAAACATTTTACAATTAAATTTACAGACATCTTGAGTTATTTTTGCAGTCAACCGCTATTTTACGATACAACGTAAAATTTTTATTAATGCGGACCCCCTAACACGTATTTAAAACCAGAATAAATCTTGGGCCGGTGTCTTTCTAAGCAAAATGAAAACTGAAATTGGTTTTAAACATTAAAATTATAATCCACTTTACATTTCTCTCTGTCTCCTTTTCTAAGTACCCTGCCGCAGTGGCGGATCCAGAAATTTTTTTGGGAGGGGCTAAATTTTTAAAAAAGCTTATTTCGCCCAATTGAAATGTACGGTAAATCAAAATTTTAGTCTAAACCAATGTGCATGCTTTTGGGAGGGGCTAAGTTGGAAAATATGATCATTTTAGCTATTTAAATTGTATAATAAAGCAGAATGTTACCCTCTAGGAATTTCTTTTGGGGGGGGGGCTGAAGCCCCCTAGCCCCTCCCCTGGATCCGATACTGCCCTGCCGCATTTCATCACACAACCCTATTTTTAGTTTTTAATTTTAGTTAAAATTTAGAAGCTATTGATACATTTAAAGATTTATGGATTAGATATTTTGTATTTAAAAAACTTACATTTAAACTTTACGCTACTTATTGCATTGTGAATAAATTACTTTAATATAAAAAATTAAAAATAATTTAATGATTTCACTAACCCATGTATTAAATATTAAATTAAATAAGCAGATTTGCTGCCCAAGTGCAACGTATGACCTAAGTAATGACCTTAGTGCAACGTATATTTTAACTTTATGTAATATTTTGTCCAGTGTACCGAAAACTAACTTATAGCAAAATGCTGCGTCTTTAAAAATAATCCATATATCTTAAAACATATTTAATTGAAATATTAAAATAATTTCGTAAAAGAGATTTTGATTGGAAACAATTTATATTGATTAATTATCGCCACTTTTTCTGCACATATAGCATAATACTTTTCACATCATATTCAACTCTACCCTCACCTCTTGTATATTTTACTCGTTAATAAATTAAAAGCTCTTTTACTAAAACGTTCACGTTTTCAAAATTTAGTTAACCACTTTCGCTAATAGTGTTTATGTAGTCGGGAAATTTCTAAAAGCTACCGGATTCCTCTGTTTCGCTGCCGCAGAATAATCAGCAGTCTGAAAAATGCAGATAAGTTTCGTATTTAATATTAATTTTGTCGGGCGAAAAAGCCTTTGAATACTAAGTCTACCACGTGCCCAACACTATTCAAAAGTTCTTCGTAGTTTAGTTATTGTGTATCGTTGCAAGCTGAGGAGACTCTTTAAAGTTGAAAGCAAAACTTTAGTTAAGGACGGGGGAGTGCCTCTTTTCTTTCAACCTGACAGCATCTTGCGCAAATAACAAAACTGCAATGTTATTTTCACTTCTCAACTAGTGTAAGCATTGCGGTAAAATCGAAAGAAACAAAATTGCCATTCTCAATACAATAACAAAGTTGTTTTCTTTTTTTGTATAGGTATTAATTGCACGTAAAAAAATAAAATCTGGAGTGACTCCACTCGAGTTTTCGAACACTTATGATTAAGATCATTATCAAGCATTTAAATAAACGCTAGCGCCAGAGCCTTATTATCGCATGGGCAAATCGGGACTTTGCCCAGGGCCTCCGATATCAAATGTTGTTTTGAAATATTCTTTTTTATATGAAACTAGCTGAAGTACCCGTTCTTCGCACGGGAATGAATGGACTTTTTGATATTAATATTTGTTGTGATTACTATTTATTGTAATAAAGAGATATAGCAAAATGGATATCGCGTTATATTGTGTTCAATAATCATGCATACTGAATTTCAAGGCAATCGTTTTTACGGTGCAGAAGGCGATGCGGCGTAGCACAATCTAGTGGCGAGTTTTAGCAAAACGGATGCGGCAAAAATATTCTTCGCATTCAGATATCGATGTATACGAATTTTCATGACGATCGGCTGAATAGTCTTGAAGTTCATGTGTTGACGCGACATCTAGTGTCAAGTTATAGGAAAATGGATCGTGCCAAACTCTTCCCCGTGTTCAAATATCTATGTATACCTATTTTCATAGCGATTTTCAGCAATCAAAATGGGAAATGGTTCGACCGCCAGGCATTTATTTGAAAAGTGGAATCCCTTAATACAGCCGCATTTTTTAAATTATCAACTATAACATGTTTTATTCATCGTTACCTCGATGTACTAAATGCGAAGATTTCAATTTTCTGAAATTTGGCGGATTTCCCCCAAGTTAAATCAATGTACTCAATTGGCGAGAATTCTGAAGCTCATCGCTTGAAATGCCCTAATAACTGCATTATTTCTGCACGGATAGTTAAAATTTAATGCTGTATTCTAAGAAAACCTATACACTTGTTTTCAAAAATGCTATTCCCTTAAGCTCTCAGTAAATTGAGCCAAAAAGCCTAAAACTGTGCAAACCGCTAGAACTCACACTCTAAAAATCGGCCTATCAGACATTTTATTTTTCGCCAAACTAAAAAAAATTACATATTAGTCTCGGATATCTTCGATCCTCATTGTTTTGCGTATAAAACATTTCATTCCTGCTCTCATTTCTTATGCGCACACGATATTATAATTAAAAAAAATAACCTAAAAAAATAAACTAAAAAAATCATTATTATTCTTTTATTTTTACTTTAAGAATTTAAAACATTTTATTCGGCAAAATCGCCACACATGGCAACCAAGATGCTTATTTCACACACTTTTTTCACTACAGGGGTTAATATTACGTAAAGCTTTCTGCGTGGAGAACATAAAAAATCTCTTAAATTCCGGGAACGGAAATTAAGGGAACCCTTCAGGAGGAAAACGTTTTTAAGTGGAGTTTCAAAGTTTTAAAGTGGACTATCATTTATTCTATATTATTTTACATATCTGTGTAAAATTTCAGGCTGACAGGTCCATTTTTGTGGAATTGTATACTACCCAAATCAACAAATTGACAAACAGAATTTCATTTTTATTTATAAGATAACCTACGCTTGTTTTTAAAAATACCCTCTCATTAAATTGCGCCAAGCGCTAGAATCATAGAAAATCTGACACACTTTCAGATTTTTAAATACGCACTAAAGTGCTATATATAAAAAGAGTTATAATCCATGGGTTTTCCCTATTTTCGTTCCTTCTTTCATTAAGTTGGAAAGTGTATCATTATTCATGAGTGTGATTAAACAAAATTAAAATTGATATTTCTAACATCCTTTTTTCTGGATGTAATACATTAGATGCAGAAAAGCTGCTCTGAAAAATGCACAATTCCAACTGAATGAAAATTTCAAAAACTTATACGCAGGTGTATTCATAACCCAAATAGCAGACGATTAAATTACGATAAATAGCGCCAAGCGTTAGAATCCTCCTCAAAATCGCGAGAATGCTGAAGATAGATCGCTTGAAATCCCTTAATAACTGCATTATTTTCGCAGGGATCATTAAAATTTAACGCTGTATTCTAATAAAACCTTTGTACTTGTTTTCAAAAATACGTTTCCTTAAGCTCTCAGTAAATTCGCCAAGCCGGAAACTGTGCAAACCGCTAGAACTCACTTTCTCGGCATTTGAGCCATTTTATTTTTTCGCCAAACTAAAAAATTTTAACATATTAGCCTCGGAAATCTTCAATTCTTATTGTTTTGCGTATAAAACATTTCATTCCTGCTCCGATTTCCCATGCACACGATATTATAATTAAAAAAAATATAACCTTACGAATATAAACTAACAAAAAAAATCATTATAATTCTTTTATTTTTACTTTGAGAATTTAAAACATCTTATTCGGCAAAATCGCCACACATGGCAACCACGATCCTTATTTCACACTTTTTTCACTACAGGGGTTACAATTACGGAAAGCTTTTTGCGTGGAGAACATAAAAAATCTCTTAAATTCCGGGAACGGGTGGACTTTCAAAGTTTTAAAGTGGACTATGATTTATTCTATATTATTTTACATATCTGTGCAAAATTTCAGGCTGATAGGTCCATTTTTGTGGATTTGTATACAACTCAAATCCACAAACAAACAAATAAACAAACAAACAAACAAACAAACAAACAAACAGAATTTCATTTTTATTTATAAGATTTTATGAAAAATAAAATTCATTTCATAGATGGGATGGGTCCCAAATTCATCAAGGCCCGGGGCCCCAGTTGGTCATAATCAGGCTCTGGCTAGCGCACATTCAAGAATTTCTCCCCATAGGCCATAATGTAAAATAAAACTTTGTCGTAGCCCTGTAGAAAAACTATAAGTCCAATACTTATCAAAATCAATACCGGTCTTACGATGGTGTTTATAACATATATACCCAATTTGAGCTCAATCGAATGTACCCTTTAAACTCTAGCACACTTTCAAGAATTTCCCCCCCATAGGCCATAATGTAAAAGAAATCTTTGTCGTAGTCCTGTAGAAAAACTATAAGTCCTATACACACCAAAATCAATACGGGTCTTAGGACGGTGGTTTATAACAAATATACCCAATTTGAGCTCCATCGACTGCCCCGTTTAGGAGCTATTGTGTTCACTCACGTACACACAAACACACATACTCACACACACACACACACACACACACACACACACACACACACACACACACACACACACACACATACATCTCATAAAAATAGCATAAATGAATTAAGAAGACCTCAAAACGTGTAAGTACACCAAAATCCCGAAGTCGAATTTTTTCATGATTGCAATACTTTCCGTACATGGTACATGTTCGGAAAGTAAAAATGTATGTTTAAAACTTATAATTAAAAAAAAAGAGTTTAAAAATTACTTCCGTTGTAAAATAGTAGGGTTTGCCAATTTTTCGCCAAATATAGAGGATATCGCCAAGCTGGGTTTACTTTTGGGAACATATTTTTTGCTGCCAAACTTGGTTAGTAACCACCGATCTTGGTGGCATAATTTAACAACGCCGTTTCCTGCAATCCTCTAAGCATGGGTTTAAAATCATGTTTTTCCCCCGATTTCCTGAATGATAATATCTTCCCCATTATAAAATAGTAGCTTTTGTCCATTTCTCGACAAATATAGAAGATATCCCCAAGATAAGGTTTAATTTCGGGAACTTATATTTTGGTGCCAAAATCGCCAAAAGTGGGCAACCTTGCCTAGTTTTGACAGAAAGCTTTCTCCAATTTTCTGAATGATTATCATTACAACGTGACCAAATTAATATGAAACTACGCTATAGCTATTCTTCTTAAAATGAATTAAAAAAAGAATCATCGAAGTAGGACGACGGGGAAAAAAATTATTGCGGAACATTAATAAGATTCCGACGAATTAATAACTTCCTCTTTTTTAGAGTCTGCTAACAAGACCACAAAAAAACATTTCAAGAGGCAAAAAGATTCATTCTTATGTGAAAAGTAGTTAAGTTTTACATTTTAATTATGGTAACGAAACACTGGTTTTAGACAAGTCATGATAATTAAGAAATCTAGGGAATTGAAAAATGACATTGATAAACATATTCCTTTTTCCTTCATATTCCAATGACATAAGCATGCAAGGTTACTAAACGGTTTAAGATTGTGGTATTATATTAATCCTATTGTCCACAATCTGTCAATGAAATGAACTGTTTTTTATACTGCTCGAAATGCGTCTAAACATAAAGCTGTAGAACAACATTACATTATAGGGATACAGCTTTTTTGAGGTTAGCACCGAAACTTTTGTTTGGTGCGAACACAAACTTTGACGATGATGCATCGCCAAACGTGCTGCAAAAAAGACGTGTTGGAAAGCGTTTTGTAATCGATGCGTTTGGCACGGGTTGGTTATCTTTCTTGCTTATATGCATAATATTACTATGTTTCTCAGATTATGTATTTCCTGTACCGTACATAATATGCATTGTTATATATTGGGTTGTTCAGAAAGTAATATAGTTTTCCCTCAACAGAGAACTAAATTGTATTTGTCACAACAGCCAATGTCACACATAAGCCGCACAATCATTATACTATATTTTGACTTCTCTTATATTGCAAGACTGCTCGAGAATAAAGTTCGATTGTCCCTGAGCAATAGTTTTTGGCTGATCCACATTCAAATACGGAAACTGAAAAGCGGCGTTTTCGACATCTTTTGCTTTTTTTCCTATCGTAAAGGTAAAAATATTGTTTAAGAAAGAAATAACTCGGCTGTTCGAGCCTCGTCAGGGCAGACCCCCCTGAATCCCTTTAATTTTTTAGTTTCATTATTGCCATATTAAAACGATATTAATTGACTATGTCATTTTATCTCTCATCTTTCGTGTATTTCGCCTGGTAACTAACTCTATGTTGAAATTTTTATGATTGTAACCGATTTATAGAAAAGTACATGTGATGCATATAGGCTTACGAAATATTGTAACAATAGATTAAAGCTTTTGTGAACTAATAGTATTTAAATGTATGTAAAAATTAGATTACATGTGATGCATATTCTACAGCTTACGAAATATTGTTACAATAGATTAAAGCTGTTGTGAACTAATAGTATTTAAATGTATGTAAAATTATGCGCATTTTTATGTCACTTTTTTGGGACACATTTTTCGGACAATTTTCAATAAAGGGGGTGAGAGATAAAATGACATAGTCATTAAAATTTTTTCCAATGAGTATGGAGAAGAAGTATTCAGAGAACGCCAGTGCCAAAACTGATTTTCAAAATTTTGATCCGGCTATTTTGATGTTGAAAACGCACCACGTTCTGGAAGGCCAATGGAAGCTGAAGACACAATAAAGGCATTAATTGATGAAAATCGGCGAATAACAACTCGTGAGATCGCTGAAAGATTAAATTTACCGAGTTCGATATTCTTGATCATTTGAAACGCCTCAAAGTTCGACCTATGGGCTTCTCATATTCTTAAAAAACTAAAGGACTTTCCGAACAACCCAATATAAATACGACAAACACGGCTTACTTCCATTCAATGTATTTTTCATGTGAATAAACAAAATTTATCAATTTCCAATACTTTAATTAATTATGTCAAATCTGTATAATAAACAAAATTTGATTTGTTAGACTGCTTTTTCAAAAGCTTTTCTAGATGCCAACATATTTTTACACTAAACATTTATAGCACATTTTTAGAAATCTAAAACTACCGCTTAAAAAATACTGCCGAATTTTTACTTCGAGTACACTATTTTAGGAAGTGCTTAAAAATCCCAATCCAGCGTTATTTTTTAAGAAATTCAAACTAGTAAATTTACTATTAGAGACATTTATCAACAGCTTTATCAAATTTCGTATTAATCAGAGACATACGTACACAAAAAGAATGTATATATTCATCATCCATTTATTTAGTTAAGTCTGTAGTCATACATAAAAGAAGATAAGCTTTTCTTAAAAGCTTTTCGGGATCATAATGAATTTATCTTCCTTTATAATTTATGTCCTCTTTTTTATTCCTTTGAATTTTTGCTTTTTGTCTGTGCAATGATTGAACGAGGTTATTTAATTAGGGATATTAATATAAGCTTATTAGCATTCATGTGTGATTAAGCGAAGTTTTACCAGGCTCAGATAGGTTGTCTATATTTACTCGAACCACTTATAGCTAGAATGGTTATGTTATTGAATTTAGGTCGTAATAGTGTAGATTTCGTTTATTTTTAGTTTGTAAAAATTGTATTCTGTGCAGTCGAACCTCGTTAACGTTAAATCAAAGCAGTTGTTAAAAAGTCAAACATTGGCGCAACAGCCCCTCTGCGGGGCCAAGGCCTGCGGTGCCCAACAGCGCCCATAGGCTCTGGGGTGCGGATGCATCGGCCAGGTGGTCAGCCTGACGCGAAGCCCCCAGTGTTTGACCCCAAGCAAGCTCGGTCCTCATTTTATCGACCCACTCAAGGGATGAAAGGCTGAGTCGACATTGCCCAGCCCGGGATTCGAACTCCGGACCTGTGGGACGGCAGTATGGTGCGCTAACCATTACACCACTGGGCTTCAAAGCAATTGTTACAATGTCAAAACAAAATTGTTCGTGCAAATCGGTATTTCATTTTTAACGGCTTCTCGTTATCGAGTTTCGAATATGTATAAACAAGATGTCCCAGAAACAATAATCTAGACTTTTATTGCTCAAATACATATCAGAAATTTCTCATAAATGTTTTTTTATAAACGATTTTTTTTTTAAATAATTGATGATATTGAGCTAAACAAAAATGTTTTATAAAGCTTTTTAAAAAATATTTTGTTTAAATGAAGTGCATTTATCGGATGAATGTTTTTTAGGCTTATTGTACAAAATTTATTTTCTAAATGTGTTTTAAGTATAACATTTTCTAACGTCGTTACTTATACGAGATTTTTTCCCCAGTCTTCTTTTCCTCCCCTTTTCTTCTTACAAAGTACAAATCTTTGGTGACGCGACTACTCAGAATTTTTAAGTGAGATTGAAACTATTTTTATTTATAATGATTTCACAAACTTGAATAATAAATTTTAAAAAATGGATAATATGCAGTAGCTCGTTAATAAGTCTGTCGTTAATATTTACAGCAAAACTTTCTAGCAATGGCGTAGTTTATTGTCTTTTATTTATTGATCGATAGATTTGCTTAAATTTGGGTTCATTTTCCGACATAAATATTAACTCTGGTGGTAAGTCTTTGAAAGCTGATGGTTAAGTCATTTCTAGTAGCAACGCTCAGTACTGAAAAGGATCCTTATCCTGTGGATCTCAGGTAAACAGTAAGTTATTCATTTGCTGATTATTGTAGACGATGGTTGGAAAAAAAGTTCAATTAGTTTATTTTTTTAAAACTACCGCGCAGAATGTATTAACCATTTGCGATCGTTTAAATTTGGACATGGGTGTCCAACTGGTTGGAATTAATTTCACGAGACGAGCCTCTCTGCGACAGGTCATCCGGGTCTGCGTGACAGCTAGCGGCTTTCGCAATGTATTTCAATATAGCATTTTGAAGTGACGTCATCTGAGTGACAGCCGACTGCGCATTCTTTCCGCTGAGATTCTCTTGTCGACTTCCCATTGCATTCAACCCAGAAAAACGGTATCAGAAACATCAGTTTTAATTATTCTTAATCACTTCAAACCATAAAAGTATAGCTGGTGTCTGAAAGCAGACATATGACTTCATAGCGTTAACCCTTTGAGGCGCAACCCTTTCCCAATGCTGAAAAAAGGGCCGCCGTTGCCATCGCTCGACTTAACTACCAGCAAGATGGCGGACGATCAAAACGTTCATCGCGTGCAACAGATATGGAGACCCTTTTTTGACGCCAGCTGACTGTGCCGGCACAGCCAGCTGCGTCAAAAAAGGGTCTCTAGATCTGTGGCACGCGATGAACGTTTCGATCGTCCGCCATCTTGCTGATAGTTAAGTCGAGCGTTGGCAACGGCGGCCCTTTTTTCAGCATTGGGCAATCTATCCAGCTGTTTTCGCATTCTTCCATTTTTCAGCAGATGTCAGTGCTGTTAAAAATAATCGCAAACATTTTTTTACGGGAAATGACGTGCTAAAAAGTAAAGGATTTTCGTGGAGCTATGTCACCTGCAACTATTTTTAAAGAAATCAAATCTATTCATCGTGACTGGCAACAGTCAAAACGTCACAGTTTGGTGTTCCCAGAGCGGGAACACTACGTGTTAAAGGGTTAAGTTGCTTGCATATCACAGATGAAGGTACAGATAGTTCGAAACGTAAAGGGTTAAAGCATAATTACTTGTCGTTTAGCAAATTGTAAAGCGTTCATTTAAAAATTATGAATATAACAAACATTTTTAATTTAACATACACGAAATATTTATAAATACGGTATATTGTACTTGAATCCAAGTTATCCCAACAAAAGACATTTCCTGTTTTTACAATTAATAACCTTGTGTCGCCATTGCATAGCTAAAAAAAAATTTAAGATCATATTCTAGTTCAAAAATAAAAAAAATGTGTCATGCGAAATTTTCAATTTAAGTGTTTCAATCCTCATTGTGTTAACAGAAGAAAATAGTTTAATTTATTCGAATTTTTCGTGAAAAATGTCAAATTGTCATCTCGAGGAGCTATTAAGAATTGCCCAAAATGCGAATTTAGTTTGATTGGACGAATAGTTTGTGTCAGAGTTTATCAATATGATGAAGGTTTTAATTTATGACGTTATGCTTTTGAATGCTATATAAGAATAAACCTCGGCTGGTTGAGTTAGTTCATCCTATAAAATTCATCCAATTAATTTTCTTACAATTAATATTAAAACTTGCAACGACGCTGAAAATAGATTTTTTTTTTTTTTTTTACATAGAATCGTTATAGAGAAAAGTAATCGTACATTAATACATCTAGGGATTTTCGTAGAAAATTAGATTTCAATATTTCAAGTATTTCATCTAAATTGATCTTGCCTATGATAAAGTGGCATATCAGTAAAGAAATTTAATTCAGCTGTTAGTAAAAGTCATTTTAAGGGCGAAATTAGATGATTTAGAAATCTAAATGAAATCAACTGCTGGAAAAGAGAGATTTTGTTAAGTTTTGCTATGCTGCATAGGTTCTGATGACAGAAAGGGTCGTATAAAACGGCTTACGATGATTATGATTCGTTAGTAGTCTGAAAGATATCTATATAAAAAAAATCTGATGTGTCCAACACATGACTTCCTTGCACGTCCATTAGATCAAAAATATTTTCGACGCACTTCCTCTAAATTTATTTGTTTGAAAGAGATAAAATATCAATAATAGTAAGGTTTAGCAATTTCTAGCCAAATATTTCGATATCGCCAAGCTGAGTTCAATTTGAAAGATTTCCTTCTGACACTTTATTTGGCGATATTTCACCAAAAGCCGACAAACTTCAGATAGTCAGCGAGATATTGGGGATAGCCAAAGTAGTAATTGACCACAGACCTTCAATGAATTGAATGCATCTATACACCTCAATGTATTCAAAGTCATTTGGCTCACCATGTAAATAAATTCTCAGTCGATTGCTGTCAAAAAAGATATTGAAAACAGTTAGATATTACAATAGTTCTAAATACAAAGTTAAAAAAATCTACGGGTTAAAGTTTTAGAGTTATACAAAATAGAAAATAATTTTTGGCGCCAAATTTGGCGATATTTCGGCGAAACTCGTCAATGTCGACGACATTTGGCGAGATTTTAAGCATAAACCAAACAATGACAGATTATCGCCAAATTTGGCGATATTTCGCCAAAACTCGCCAAGAACGATGACAAATGGCGATACTTTGGGCATGGACGAAATGACTGACTATCGCCAAATTTGGCGATATTTCGCCAAAACTCGCCAAGGTCGAGGACAGACGGCGAGATTTTGGGCATGTACCAAACAATGACTGTCTACAGTTGTGTTATAATGAAGATGTCCATAGACATTAAGGTACTGAAATTCTTTTCGGTGGTCCTGTAAATAAACTCTCCAGTAGATTGGAACCAAAAATCGAGATGCACAACTAGATGTTACAACATTCTTATATATGAAATTTCATAATAGTTTTTGAGATTTGAGAGTTAAATATGCACACACGTACACCAAAAGTCGCCAAGCTTGGCGACTTTTGGCATAGTTCTTGAGGGAGGCACGTGACCGTGGTCGGACCATTACCTAACTTATGTGGTAGGACGGTATTGTGCTTGAAATGGATGAATGCCCCTAAAATTGCTATTGACCGTAATGTATTGGAAATCTTTTGAGTGTTCCTGTAGCAGAACTATAAATGATAAAGGCACTTTTTTTAATAGAGAAATTCATTTTCTAACTCTTTACAGCATATTCACTTCTGAGTCGTTTGAAATAGCCCAATACCTCTAAAAAACGCTTTGATGAATTTCGGCCCATAGAGCGTAATGTATTTCGAATCTTTTGGGCGGTCCTGTAGATAAACTATTCAGTCGAATGGAACCGAAAGGGGAGGTGCACAACTAGATGTTACAACAATCTTAAATATAAAGTTTCAACATTCAACGCCTAACAGTTTTTGAGATATACCAGTTTAATGAATTTCGGCCCATTGAGTGTAATGTATTTCGAATGTTTTGGGCAGTCCTGTAGATAAACTATCCAGTCGAATGGAACCAAAAGGGGAGGTGCACAACTAGATGTTACAACTATCCAAAATATGAAGTTTCGACATTCTACGCCTAATAGCTTTTGAGTTAGGCGAGTTTAATGAATTTCGGCCCATAGAGCGTAATGTATTTCGAATCTTTTGGGCGGTCCTGTACATAAACTATCCATTCGATTGCCACCAAAAGGGGAGGTGCACAACTAGATGTTACAACTATCCTAAATATCAAATCTCAACATTCTACGACCAATAGTTTTTGAGATATGCGAGTTACATACATACGTACGTACGTACGTACAGACGGCATGGAAAAACTGGCCACAGTAGACTCGCCACTGGTCAAAATGAGTTGCAGACGCGTTAATAGGATCGTGCATGCTAGCCTACGATGAGATGCATCGAAAAAATTTTTAAAATTCAATTTAGAGGTAGTCAAAATCGGTTTTTATGTCGAAATTTGGCCCCCAAAATTTTTCGGGATCACATTACTTCCTTATACTACGTACAAGGAAGTAAAAAACAAGTATTGAAGCGGGATAATCTCAACAAATTTTAAGAAAAAAAGTACTAGCATTTGAGGCTAAAGAAGGAATTTTGAAACTAAGGTAGCTCTTCGTTTCCGGTGGCGAAAAAAATTCGCATCCAGGTCCCACCGGAAGAAAGTAGTTTATCCGATTTGCTCCGAACAAAATCAGCAGACTGAAAATAAGAGAAAGAAGCTTCGTTTATATCGGGACAAACTCCTCTAGAGTATTTCATTCTCCAAGGAAAACTACCACTAGGTGTCACCGGACACGTTTCGAACTATCTGTACCTTCATCTGTGACATGCAAGCAACTTAACCCTTTAACACGTAGTGTTCCCGCTCTGGGAACACCAAATTCTGACGTTTTGACTGTTGCCAGTCACGAAGAATAGATTGGATTTCTATAAAAAATAGTTGCGGGTGACATAGCTCCACGAGAATCCTTTACTTTTTAGCACGTCATTACCCGTAAAAAAATGGCCACGATTATTTTTAACAGCAGTGACATCTGCTGAAAAATGGAAGAAAGCGAGAACAGCTGGATAGATTGCCCATTGGTGAAAAAAGGGCAGCCGTTGCCATCGCTCTACTTAACGACCAGAAAGATGGCGAACGATCGAAACGTTCATCGCGTGCCACAGATCTAGAGACCCTTTTTTGACGACAGATGGCTGTGCCGCACAGCCAGCTGCGTCAAAAAAGGATCTCTAGATCTGTGGCACGCGATGAACGTTTCGATCATCTGCCATATTGCTGGTCGTTAAGTCGAGCGATGGCAACGGCTGCCCTTTTTTCAGAATTGGAAAAGGGTTTCGCCTCAAAGGGTTAAACGATAGTTCAGAGTCCTTGCAGTGCTAAAGTAACTAGTACTGCTACTGCAGTATTTTCACTAGGGCGCAATAACGCGAAAATCTCATTTTTTTTTTCTCGCATTAAAAATTATTACTGTGACAAATTCGCGCACTCTATAAATCGGTTTCTTCAAAAATAAATAAATAAATGAAAATTAGAAAATAATTAAAACAGTTGTAAGCTTAACGCTGAGTGTAAAAGTGGGTTCTGGCGAGCTCCAAATCTCTATGAAGGAAAAAAAAGGGGGAGGGGAGGTCCTGGGAACCATGGTTGTTCTTAACGGACGCAAACTTGTGTTAACTTGACACGGTAACTGCGTTACCGTGTTTACTCGCGTAACAGTAGCGTCTTTTTTTGCCAATTTTTCATGGTGAATGTCTAGGTGCGACTATTATACGGAGAAAATTTACTGTATAATATTGTAACTCGAAATCTACATTTTCTGCTTGAAACCGGGGGTGCGACTATTACACGAGGGCAACTATTATGCGAGTAAACACGGTACTGTGCCTAACTTAGTCTTGGAGGTCCAATTACATGCAATAAAAATAACTAAAAATCATGAATACCCCGATTTTGGGTGTTTACCCGACGCAGGAATAAATACCCATTTATAAATACCTTATCCACTAGGCATTTACCCAAGCCAAATCTATAACGAAAAATTCTCACCCATTTAAAAATAATCTCACTCAGTTTTGGAAAAGGGTGAGAAATTCTGACCCATTTTTTTCTGTAGTGAAAACCCCGTGTTGATTTCTCTTAGTTTATATAAGAGAAAGTAAAGTAAAAACCTCTAAATTAAAAACCCTTTGAGTTGAAAGTTTTTCTGTTTTTAACCAGTATATAATTTGATACTTTGAATTTTATTCTTTTATCGACAACTAGAAGTTAAAATTTCGTTAAAATTTCATTTTTATTTATTTGTGCAAAGGCCGCAATGCTAATTATATACTAAAAGCAATGGAATTTATTTTCAAGCACTGTTAAGACTGCTTGAAAATTTCGGAAAAAATTCCGAGAAGACACCTTAACATTTGACGTAAAGAAAAACCTTTTTAACAGCGACTGGCCTCTTCTTTTATTATTTTTAGCCCGCCAGTGAGCACACATCTTTCCCTTTTAGTTTTTTAAACCTTATTTAATAATAAGTCCATGCTTCAGCATTTTTAAGAGTGAGAGAAAATGCCTTAAAGTCTACATTTTACTTAAAATAAAAAAGAGTAAATTTATCGCATTATAATGCAACGTGCATCGGACCTATGGACACATCTTTTAGTTAATGGGTATTCAGTTACGCTCGCTATGAAATTGAATTTGCCAAACCACATGTATGCGGCAGCACATTCCTGAAAAATCGATACAGAGAAAAGCGGATACCGAAAAGGAGTAGGTAGGGCGGGGGTATGTGGGGAGAAGTAAGTACTTCCAGAGATAAAAAAATAAATAAATAAATAAAGGTTCGAATATGTCTTGAATTGACGTCAACGTTAAGTGATAAAAAGACATCAACAATGGGAGGAACATAGTTACAAAAGATTATTTTAATGCAATCACAAATAAATGCGTGAAGTTCGCAAATAGTGTCCACGTTTTGACTATAAAACAAGAAAGATAAAGCATGTGGGACACATAGGTTGTAAAAGACTTTTCATCACCGTCTTATCTTCGCTCCCGCACAGACCGGTAGCAAGTCACCTGCCGCAGCCTTCGTTGCTTCCGAGATTATGTCATTGAATGCTTCCGTGGTCGTCCAGCCATAAGCCGGAAGCAACGATACGCGCAGAGAGGGAGTTGCTACCAGATCTGTTGGGAACGAAAAGGGAGAACAATTTAAAGTATTTTCTTCTTCATCGCTGCTTTTAGCCCCAACATCTATGATAGTTCAATAGAAATTCTTTTACAAACTTCACTAACATACATATTCTTTTATTATCAAAATTAAAAAAAAATGTATTTGAAATGTATTTTAAACGATAGCAGCTATTCGACTTTCAATGTAAAAGAAAAATTCTGACGTAGACATCACATGACTTTACTGCATGTGCATTAAATTAAACACATTTTCGATGCACTTCATTTAATCTTATTACATTTAAAAATCCGGTACGATACTTCAATAGTGTATTTCATATACATAGGCGATTTCTCGCAAAATATAGGAAATCTTGCCAGTCTGAGTTAAGTTTTGGAAACTTTCTGCGCCAAATTTAGGGATATATCGCCAACTGTCGGCAAGCTTAGCAGTATTTGGCGAGATTTTGAGCATTGCTAAACAGTGGTGTGAATCAAAAAGGTAAGTGCACAACTAGATGGTACAAAATTTCTAAACACAAAGTTTCAACACCCTACGGCTAATTGTTTTTGAGTTATACGAGATACATATTCTCATACCTATGTATTGATGTCTCGCGAAAATTAATCAAAATTGGAACTCTTAGAAATAACAAAACAAGCAGCGCAAGTCATTCGGTTGACTGCAAAGTAATTTCGTGGATATCCTACCTTAGTGTAATTAACGCCCATTTTGGCACTTTTAAAAGAAATTTACACTGTGGGTGCACCGCCACCTAAGCTAAATAAACGGCTGGCTAGCCTTTAAGGTCACTAATAATTATATTTTTTAAAAGCTGAAAAAAGGCAGTTTCTTAAGAAGTCGGAAGAAATTTTCCGTCAAGCGCAGGATGAAACTACTCGTAAGCAAATAATGGTTTACTAAAAATATATATTTTGCACTGAACTAATATTTCCATTGCATTACAATAAAGCAAAATTACATGTTACAAATAAAAATTAAGCAAAATCATATATATATATTATGCTTATTAAATTCATTTTTAAAAAAGTGAATCTGAAATTTGGTGTCACGAATCGAAAACGAAAAATATTGATTTTGCATATTGAAAACTACTGGGTTGGTGCATAATTATCTGGAGTTTGAAAATTTTTATTTAGTTTATTAATTAAATTAATTCATGTAAGAGAATATACGTCAATTAAAAAAATTAATTAATTAAAAATATTGTACACTTTTAATAAGTGTTAATGTTAAAAAAAACCTGATAATTATGCACCAGCCCAGTAGTTACTTATGCTTTCGCATTAAGAAAACATTTACAACTTTATATAAGAATATTAAAAAAAAAAAATACTTTATGTAGCCAATCTGAAATACATCCATTATCATTATCATACAAAATAGTTACAAATTATTTATTTCCTGATAATCGAAAAAATTATATTCAATACGCATGCGGTTTTTTGACAATTTCCAATTTATTATGAGATAAAAAACAACGAAATTTTCATTTTAAAATATCAGCCTGTAACCTGGAGGCCATATAAGTAATATTAGCCAAACTTCAACATGCTTTTAAATTTCTTATATCGACGTTTGGGGTGCTCGAGCTCCCCCCCCCCCACAGTATAGGCCTCCTTACCGGCTCGGATAGATGCCGGCTAGCAGTCGCCTAATCTCGGTTGATAATGGGTATATAATCGCCGGGCGATGAAATCATGGGTAAATGATCGCGGGCGACGTCGCCGCGGCGGTAGTGCCAATGGTTGGCCAAAAAAATGCGATGAGACATTTCGGTCACTTCCCGGCGTCGCAGTCGACGCCAGCGCGACGGCGTGATCTGTGAAGGGCGGCGTTTGGCCAATTCTTGGCCAACGATATTTTGCTACTTGGGTAAACTGCATTTATTTCAGAACAAATTTAATAAACGTATTGTCCATCGCTGGCTACCACTTTTTTCCATGTCTCGGGCAATTTTCGAATTCCATCTCGGAAGAATTTCTCGTCTTTTGAGGCGATCCAATTTAGAAGCCAATTTTCAATTTCTTCGAAAGAAGCGATCCGGCGACCTGCCCGTAATGGAATGGCAAAGTTTTAGCAGCTCATAGCATACGACATCGTGTCGGTCCCACCAGATACAGAGCATGGCTTTCGAACTATGAATGTTCATCTTGAGTGTGGACGTCGAAGCCGATGGCAAGAATTGACAAGCATGGCATAGTAGTTTTCTCTTGGCTTCTTCATAAGGCAATCGATTTCCTTGCTTTTGAATAATTTTGATCGTTCGGAAACTGCTTGATGAGTCACTTCCAATGACTTTGCAAGCTTCTCCTGTGTTTGACACGGACACTTCATCGGTTTGTCTTCAAATTTTTTGGAGTTATCCAGAGAGAGGCTTGTCTTTAACTCACAAATGACCATTCCCTATATGACTTATCAGGAGCATTGTCACCATAACCCTAAAAGTACGACTTTTCCTACTTGACCGAAATGCGACAAGGCAATATACATTGCCTTGACGCATTTCGGTTTCGCACAGACCAATCGCAATGACTCGGTCTCGCGCAGACCAATGGAAGGTGGTCGCATGGCAGTATGCACTGCCATACGACCACCTTCCGATCCGCGAAAAATCGGTCGTTAAGGGAGGTGGTCGTTCAAAGAAATATAAACATTTAATTGCCAAGAAAAAAATAAATGCTAAAAAATATTGTTTGTTTTATTGCATATTAACACATAAGTAATTATACAATCATATTTTTAAAAGTTAATAAAATAATTAGATTTTCGGATTGTTTCGTTCTTTTTTCTGTCTCCGAGAGTACTTCTCTCTCTATTTATTTTTTACATCTGAAAAACGAGCATTTATCCTGATATTATTCATGCATTCTGAATTTACCGTAATAAAATGTATTTGCATTTTGGGTTTTCCGACTACCAAATGTAACCGACAACTTGCTCCGAGAATTTTCTTTTTCTTGTAACTTGATGACATCAATACGCTGCTCCAATGGTAAAACAACCCTTTTCTTAGACATATCTCTTCTCTAACCTACAAGATTTTTACGCGATGTATACGTGTACTTGCACCTGCTGTAGATTTAGAGTTGATCGTCTGATTTGGAATATGGCTTTTGTTTACTTTATTTCAGGCTTAATTTGGATAGGAGTTCACCGGAGCTCAGCTCCCGTACTTCTTTTATCAGAGGGAATTTTTGTATATTAGGCAAAACCCAGCCGGTCTCATCAATATTGCGCTCCGGAGCCCACCAGTATACACACTGACTCGAAATTTCCCACCCTTTTCGACACAAACCCATTTTAGCGGACACGCCAATCAGGACTCGTTTCGCCTCGAACTGATCTGAGTGTCCTTAGGTCAACTGATTTTTCATAAGACGACTCTGAGTGGTCACGATTTGCTCCCTATGTCCGCCTGCGGTGACTTCAAAATACGACCCCACAGTGCAGTCACAATGCAACTCTGAGACCCCGATAAGAAAAAAATAATTGTAGGACACTCACGGTAGATGGCAGCACCAAATCTCTGCCAGTGGATATGAGAACCCTCTGGTTTCGAACACTCGACCTACCGGATCCTAGACACACGCATGAGGTTTTCTACGCGGTATATATCTTTCCACAAACTCTTTAAAATGTAAGCTGACTAGTTTTGCGAATTTGTTTCGAAGATTAAAATTTTAGTAATTAAAAATGTAGGGAGAATAACATAATTAACATGTATAAATTAAAGTTTTGGAAATTTTTTTTTCATAAATTATTTTCTAAAAGATATGATGTTGTCTTATTTATTCATAAAAAGCTAATGATTTTTGAATGTTTTTTTTTTTTTTTTTTTTTTTGCAGCTAAGAAATAAACTTACAAACAAAAGACGATGTATTTAAGTTAGGTATTTAGTTATTTTATGTTGTGGAAAAGCTACACAAAGGTTATTTGCATAATGATGGGGATCGCCTTGGTCGGAGGATTTTTTAAGGGGTTTTAACGCGTATTCACATTACATCTGAAGAAAACCGACCAAAGCTCCAGATCGTTAGATTGACAGCTGCGCGATAGGCCAGGCCATGATATATTTAATAAGTTTTATACATCACACGTACATTCCCAACTGAAATTACAAAGACCATTAGACTAAACAAATTTACTTTATTTATTTTTTATTTTGTTGTTGTTGTCGTTTTTTGTTCTGTGGGTGAGAACTCAAAACTGGGATGCAATATAACATATAAAAAATGTATATAAGATATCTTTTTTTCTTTATCGGAAGGGGAGTTCGCTATATTTTGCCAAAAACTTTTAGCATATAAAAACTAACTAAAAAATTAAATAACGAAATAAAAAAATTACATTCGTAAATCGAGTTTACAGCCTTTGTTGTTCGAAAAACATACATCGGGGGAAAATTTTTTGACTTAGACCTGTATCTCAGTCCCACATTTTACTGGGAAACTTTCAAATATTACGAATGTGAGTTTTTAAATTTATGCGTTAATGCCAAATTTTCTACTTATCTTGTGATTACTGATTTCGAGGGTGGCTGCAGCCCCATCAGCCACTCTCTGTGTACTTCCTTGACAAATACAAACTGTGTTTTCAATCCTCAACTGTAATATTTTTTGGAATAATAACATTTAACATAAAAAAAATGTTTTGTTTAAACAAAATAATTTATTTTTAAAACTAATAAATTCAACTAAATTTCATTACTTCAAAATTGTGAGATTAAACTGAATTTATTCGTTGTTATTTTCGGATTTATTCATTAAATATTTTGAGAAATAGATTTACTGAAAAAATGTTAGCAAAAATAAGTTTGTTTGCGAAGTCCTAACAAACGGTCATTGTGACGTAATTTTGAAGTCAATAACCAACAGTCACAGTGGCTTGCTTCACAATAGAGTCACTTAGTGACCGGTCTCACAATAGTCACAAGATGGTTTCCCAGTGACATCATCTAGTGACTGCCAGCACAAGTAAAGCGTCACAGTGACCACCCAGTGGAGTCGTATGACTCAACAGTCACAATTTAGCGGCAAATTGCCCGTGTGTATTTGATTTACAGACACAGTCTTCCAATTTTTTTTAATGACTGTAAAAAGGGTTACCAATTTCATCTAAATTATATTAAAAAAGAAACAATATTTAATAATAGAGGCAGAGGAAGTTGACGAAAATAATTTTACTATTCATTGATAAAATTTAAGAGCAATCTTAAACTTACCCCACATCTAATTCGATCTTCAATTTGTGTGCTATATATACACTGAACACGCATATGTTGTTAGAATATTTGTTTTCCATTCTGAAAAGCTTTTAAGAAATAACCCATCCCGTGCATGTTCGGTGAATTCCGGAACTGTTTAATAGATTGGCAGAGTGTATCCCTTAAAAATATATCTCACTCGAGTGATTTAGTGTGAAATTCTAACTTAATTTTGCTTAAGAGAACATGAATTTTTAATTAAGGAACACGAAAGCATTTCTTGGGAGCTTTGCGAAACACACGATATTTAAAATTAAACTCTAAATCCAGTTTTACGGCGGAATTCCAAAATATAGTACATATTAAAATTTCCGAGAGTCAGACATTCGACTCGCCGATATTCTGCATTTTCGGAATATTTAATTTTTTGGTGACGCTAGAACTTTTGAGTTTTTTTCTTTTAATCGAAAACTGTTTTTCAAGAGATAAAAAATTTGAATCGTGTTTCTACATTTTTTTCTTTCTAGATATGTCTACCTTTTTTTTTTTCAAAAAAAGAAAGAGGATTCGTGATAAACGTACAATGGTATTAAAAAAACACAAAATATTGAGAACTCTTCGCCCTAGAACTGTACTTTTCGGATCTAACTGTAAAAAAGACCAAGGAAAAATATTTGATAAAATACCCACTTTCTTTTATTTTTTTATGTTTATTTATTTATTATTTTAAGAAATCGAGAATTTCAGGAAAATGCCAAAATATGTATTAAAATAACTAAGAAATAGATATTCGACACACCGATCTTCGGCATTTTCGAAGTATTTTGTTATGTGACTATGCTGATGGAAAACTTGATTTTTTTCTGGAAATAAAAAAGAAATCATGTTTCTATTTTCTTGTTTTTCCCAAGATATTTCTAGATTTTTTAAGAACAATAAGACGAACGAAAGTATTAAAATAATGTTAAAAACAAAAAGAAACTTGCGGCCTCAACTTACTGTATTTTTCTGATCAAACTCTAAAGAAGCGCAAGCAAAATATTAGATAAAGTATCCACATTCTTTTTTTTTTTTTTTGCCATAGAATATCAAGCTTTGCTAAATTTTTTCTCCTTCCGTCCACCCATCTAAAGACACAATAATGGCGGACACCTAGGCAAGTCTTTAACCCTTTGAGCCGCAACCCTTTCCCAATGCTGAAAAAAGGGCAGCCGTTGCCATCGCTCGACTTAACTACCAGCAAGATGGCGGGCGATCGAAACGTTCATCTCGTGCCACAGATCTAGAGACCCTTTTTTGACGCAGTTGGCTGTGCCTAGGGTAAAAAAGGGTCTCTAGATCTGTGGCACGAGATGAACGTTTCGATCGCCCGCCATCTTGCTGGTAGTTAAGTCGAGCGATGGCAACGGCTGCCCTTTTTTCAGCATTGGACAATCTATTCAGCTGTTCTAGCATTCTTCCATTTTTCAGAAGATGTCAGTGCTGTTAAAAATAATCGCGACAATTTTTTTACGGGAAATGATATGCTAAAAAGTAAAGGATTCTCGTGGAGCTATGTCACCCGCAACTATTTTTATATAAATCAAATCTATTCTTCGTGACTGGCAACAGTCAAAACGTCACAGTTTGGGAACACTGCGCGTTAAAGGGTTAAAAAGTCCTCCCTAAAAAATAAAATTTAGAAATAAAATCGATTATTCGTGACTGGCAATAGTCAAAACGTTAGAGTTTTGTGTTCCCATAGCGGGAACACTGCGCGTTAAAGGGTTAAAGACAAGAACAGTATGTTAAATGTTCGACAACAGAAACGACAACTGAAACATCAATGAGGAATAATAGAGTGACAGACTAGATTCAGTATAAGTCGGACTTCCAGTCTTTTATTTTTTATTCTGTACTAACTGAGTGCCCGTTCTTTGCACTTGAAAAATAGCTTCTTTTATAAAAAAAAATCAAGAAAAAGCACAAAAACTTTTATGTGACATTAAGAAGAATGAAAAGTTTCTTGAACCCTAGTGAAGCATATTGATGAAGGTGGTGTTACGAATTTTCGGGCTATTTGCTTTCCCGAGTTTTAATATAACACGTTAAATAATCAAAATTTCCATTTTGTTGCAGGTAAATTGGTACATTAAATCGCAGTTTATGAGTATCTAACAATCCATTGGATAGCATTAAATTTTGGATTCACCAAATATAAAAAGTAAATGCAAAAAAACTGCCAAAAATCGCATAAAACCCAAAATGAAGAAAGTTTCTAACTCTCATTAGAAATAAATCGCTTCGGGGTGTCACAGGACATGCCACAATGAAACATCTAAGTATTAGAAACGTAGTAATCTGTTTCAGAGCTAGCAAGTTTGAAGATGTCCCAAACGTAGTATACTTTTCAAGAAAATACCGAATGAATTCAGATTGAAATGTCTTTAATCATTTTGTATTAGAAATTGTTAACAATGGCCGCATTCGTAAACGCCAAACGAGAAGCACTCGTGCAACGAGTTTCTATCTAAGGTGTTCGCAGAGGAAATTGGGAGCATTTTCAGTTTAAAAACTAGAGCGTTCGTATAGAAAACTGAGTGCTATTAGTTTCAAACGAAGTAAACTGAAAGCGGATCAGGGCCTCACTATGGCACAGTGGTTATATCACTGGAAATGGTAGACGGGCGAAGTGTGAAAGTCCCGGGATCGCACGCGGGTCCCATCGCGCGTCCGTCAACCTAACCGTTCGGAGTTTTCCGTGGTTTTCTCCGAAACTTAGCGTAAATACGGGTTAGGCCTCCTTAGAAAGACCCCACGGAGGGCACCCCACCCTTCGGCCTAGAGCCCAGGCGTAGCTAATCGGCCGTAATACCACAAGCAAACAAACGAAAGCGGATCAGGCTCGTTCAGCTGTTTAGAATATATCCTTCTGCATGTTGTTGCTGTTTTAAAACGGCGTCCATTGTTATGGAAAAGTATGTTGTTGCAAAAAGTATTTTACGTTTGCTAAAGCTGCAAATATTTTTTTTTTTTTTTTTTTTGAGGAGGAAATTCATGCATACGCTATAAACCGCTACGAAGGTACATAATTTTTCAAAGGTAATCATTTTCTTGTATTTTTCGTTTCATTAAATTCAAAAATGCATGTTTTAGTGTGGAGATTGAAGTTGATTTAAACCGTTATTATCGAAATTTGATTAATTCTCTTGCTAAATACTTTTGAAGAAATTAAGTTTAAGTTGAAATTTCTAAATTTTGATCTGTGCACTTCAATTAAGCCCACTCTTTCTTTTAAAAATCCTGTTGATTTCATATCGAGTATGTACTAAAAACTCTCCTCAGCAAAATTAACGCATTCGCGAATTGTAAACAAACACGTCTCCTAGGCGACTAAACTAAATAAACTGAAGTTGTTCGTAAAGTCAAAACAAACTAAGAACTAAAATAGCTCTCCGAAGGAACTAAAATGACTCCAAAGGATTTAACACTGCGGCAACAAGCACACAAATACGTTATTATTATTTAAAATTCAGAAGAAGTCAGTTTAATGAATAGAATGAATTTAGGTGAAAAATTAACAGCTTGTTTAAATATAAACAACCTTGCTAAAATTTCGTAATATTTGGAATAAATTACAGGAATACTAATTAAAATACTTATTAAAATAATCCTCTTAGATTCTGAACATCAGAAAGAAAACTGATTTTGTTGAAGCGAAGATAATATATTTCTTTAGATAATATTTTACAAATTTATTTGAGCTGATAAATTATCTGAATATAAATAGATCTAATTAGAAAAGATATTAAAGGAATGAGAAAAGTTTTAACCAAAAATTCATGACTTAAATTTTCGTAAATTATTAAGCGTAAAACAAATTCGTAAGCAAATTTCTGAAAATCTAGCGTGGAAAAACAATTAGAAAAGCGTGCTAAAACACTTTTTCGAAAGAAAGTTTTTTTTCCCAGTAATTAATGAATTGGAGAAAAAAGTCTAGGTAACGCAAAAGCCGCTATAAAAAGATACAAATTTATTAAACACGGCTCAAAGTTTTTCCAGCGTTTAAGTAACGAGGAAGAAAGAAAAAAATAGAACAATGCAAAATGCATAGTTAAAGTAATAAATAAAGATGTTTTCACACTTAACCTTATTTTTATTTCACTACAAAAAATTTAAGGACTTTTTAAAATATTGAAGAAGTATGCTATATATGTAGGCGTCATATCTTTAATGATAAAAATGTATGTTTGTAAATCTGTATGCGTCCCAGACAAATATACAGCACTCAGAGCTCTGAAAATTTGAACAAATAAGCCCAGGAGTTCGATAATGTTCACGTCGGTCTCAGAATTTTAAATTTTAATACTTTTTAAATTATTAATTCAAAACCGTTTTTACGTTGTCATGCTTGGTGAATTTCGCCCGCATACTACTACAAAACAAAATCGCATGCATTTGAAAAACATGAAATGGGATGGAAATTTTATCAGGTTTGCGCCAAATCTTATAATAATAAAAATGAATGTCTGTAAATCTGAATGTTTGCGCTCTCCAGACAAATCTACAACAAGCACTGTTTTGAAAATTTGACCATATAAGCCAATGATTTTGTTAACGTGCACCTGAGAGGCTCAGAATTTTGAGATATTAATTACTTCTTAATTATTAATTAAAAACCGTTTTTAGGTTGTCATGCTTAGAGAGTTTCGACCACATAAAGCGATTTATGATTTTGAAATAAAGCAGAAATGCTATCTGCTGAATCGCATGAATTTGAAAAGCATGAAATGGCATAGAAAATGCGTTAGTTTTACATCAAATTAAAAAGCATAATCAAGAATTGAGTCCAAATTTTGTTTCTTAAAGTTCATAAATTTTCAAATCCTACTAATATTTAAAATGAGTACGTTTGTGTGTTTGGATGTTAGTGACTCAATCACGTAAAAACGGCTGAACAGATTTGGATAAAATTTGGAATGTAGCTTATATTCTGGATTAACATACAGGCAACCTTTCATGCATATAGCATAAACAGTAGCTTAGCCAGAAATTTTTCATTCCAGGGATTTCATAATTCTCAAAGGGTAGGTCGCGAATTAAACAAAATACTTTGAATTTTTATAATAGTAAACTTTTACGTCAAAGCCTTTTAACTTAATTAGATTTCTTACTCATTTTTAAACTCATGACGTCAAAATGACATCATTCTCAGTTGAGATATCTAACATGAATTAGTGAAAGAAGAAAGGAAAAAAAAACACGTTACTTTACTTTTATACAGCATCTGATAATCTGGATTATCAATCTAATTATTAAATGGTCAATTTATTATGGTCAATCTAATTATTATTTCGCTCGTGGTGTAATTTTGTCAAAACTTGTTAAAATAATTGGGATTTCTGATGCATTTTTACACTCGTGACATAAAAATGACGTCATCTCACTTGAATTATTGAAGGTAATAAGTAAATGAATCTTTGTTAACTATGCTCACTTATGTGCTCAAATCATACATTTGAGTAGCTTTCTACTATAAAAATTGCAAAAAATCGGTAAAAATTAGGGAACCGGTGAATTTCCAGAATTTTGAATCAGCCTACGACCTCTTCTGTACCGTTTTACAAGTCTGGGCAAAATGTCAAGCCGATCGGACGGTCTGGAAGGAGTTCCCGGATAAACGAACAAACTTTCGCATTTATATAATAGATTCTTGTCAGGTTGGCGTATTTAGTATCTGAAAGTGTTTCAGATTTTCTTAGTTTTTTTTTTCCTTTCCACTTTTTATAAAGGCCAATATATCCAGAAGCTCTTTAGAATTAATATAGGACGAAAATAATTTGTTCCTTTTTGTAGGTTTTTATCATTAAACCACATCTTATTTTTGTAACCAAGGGCGGCCCGACACGATAAGCATCGCATCGGGGCGCCGGCTTCGAGAGGGCGTAATTTTGAACTTAAAAAATAAGTAGAGCATAAAAGGAGGCGTCTTTTTTATGTTAGCAGGGGTCTCTACACTTACCCTAGGGCTGCTCATGTTTGTAACCATCTTAATTTTAAATTCCATTCACAATCTAAGAGATTTCAGTGCCAAAGAAGCCAGTGAGGGACAGGATTCTCTCCGAACAAAATTTATTAAGATGGCGAACCAACTGGTCGCCGGAGGCGGCTAGTTTGAAATAATTCAGCGGTTATTTGTGTGCATACCTACCTATACAGGGTGATTGTAAATTGTTTTACAAAATTTCAGGGGGGATAGGACACACAATAAAGGAATCAGAATCCCATAGCAATGTGGGGTCAATAACGCTGTCTTTATACCAGATAAGATTATTACTTACTTTGGTTACAATAAACAGGCGCGTAGCCAGGAAAATTTTTCGGGGGGGGATATGCGCCTGGAAAATTTTTCGGGGGGGGGGGGGATATGAACTTATTTGTGTATAAATAGACGGATTTTTATCACTAATCCAAAAATTTCGGGGGGGGGATATATCCCGATATCCACCCCCCTGGCTACGCCCCTGACAATAAACAAAGGTTTTGTTAATTCAACCGAACTGTTTGTTTAAAGGGTTTACTTGGTTAAAATCAACCAATTATTTGTTTGAATCAACAAAATGTCTTTCCTAATTTGTTTGTTCATGGTTCATTTTAAAAGAAAATTTCGTTGAATTTGCTGTCTTATTTGTTTTAATCCATCAAACAGTTTGTTGAAAGGTTCAGAGGTAAGGATAATTAATTAATGACTATAATTAATTAGCATTTTATCTCTCACCCCCTTTATTGAAAATTGTCCCAAAAACGTGTCCCAAAAATGAGACATAAAAATGCGACATAATTTTACATATATTTAAATACTATTAGTTCACAACAGCTTTAATCTATTGTTACAATATTTTGTAAGCTGTAGAATATGCATCACATGTATTTTTCTGTAAATAGGTTGCAATCATAATAAAATTCAACATACGGTTACCAGGCGAAATACACGAAAGATGAGAGATAAAATGAGATAGTCAATTAAATCGTTTTAATATGGCAATAATGAAACTAAAAAATCAGAGGGGTCCAGGGGGTCTCCCCCTGACGAGGCTCGAACAGCCGAGTTATTTATACTTTACCGTACTTACTTTACCGATATATACTTATACTTTACCGATTTATACTTATTTATACTTTACAGCCGTATTTATTTATACTTTAAAATTTACATTTTTATTTTAGAGTTTTTATATATCTACAATTTTAATATAAAGAAATTCAAATCACTTTCTTTTTTGTTGTTGTTCATGTGATAGTTACAGTCAGAATCGCTCTTCGGTTCATGGCAAAATAAATATGTATCTTTAATACTAAACAATAGACAAGATTTTAATTTAAAAAAAAATGGGTGTTAAATAGGTGAAAAAAAAATAGGTGTAGAAGCTTACTTCTTAGTGTTATTTTTTTTAATGGAGCTTTCTCGTTTTCATTGCATGTGTGGAGGGATATCAAACCAAATTTATAGCTTCCGCGTTCAGTTTCAATTTAGATTTAATGCTACAAGGAAAAATTGACTATCGCAATCAATAGTGAAAACCAAATATTGCGGCTTCAGTCTTTTTCTCCTCTCGCCCTTCAATCCTCAATCTCGAATAACGTATTTCGTTTATGCAGTCCCGGCGTGGAAGACTAATTAATTTACAATTTGACCTACTTTTTTTCCCCCTTGGCATACCAAATCCTTAGCAGCCATGATAAAGGTTTCAATAAAAATACAGAGATAGGCACGTAAGTCGTTCTAGTTGTTTTAAAAAATTGCCTAACGGTCGAAACATGAGTTGCTTTAAACTATCTTTATAAAAACACTAAAATAAAAATGTAAGTTTTGATGAATATATATACAGTAATTCGACTTACCTCTGAAACTTTCAATTAACTCAAAAAAAAAAAAAATCCAATTGAATAGTTCTGTATTTGATATCATAATCACCCATACTTAAATGTATTTAGAGACATTAGCAGGATTGAAAAAACCCGGTCGCCGAACCAAAAATACCTTGGTGACGGGCTTTTTTAAATTAATATAATTCTATATATATATGGCATCTAAAAATATTTGCTGCCTCCTAAGATTTTACAACTTTTTTCGACCTCTGTACATAAGCATAAACCTGCGTTTTCGTCTAATGAACATGGACGTTCTCTTCTCTCCTGGCTTGCAGCATACTGCGCTCCTGCGCATGTCCTTGACGCATGCGTACATTCACTGTGTAACAATTTCAAATGTGTATTGGTTCTGAGTTTGAAAAAAAGTTTTGTCCGCAAAAAGGCATTTTGTTAAATAAATTTGGTTGAATAAAACAAATTATTATTAAATCAACAAAATAAAACTACTAAACCATTTAACGAAAAAAGCTTAGTTAAAATCAACAAAACAATTTTAAGCGTGTATTGGTTGTTTTCATGTGTAAGTGATAAATATTCACCAAATTTTGGCATTAAATTATTTTGAATGAGAGACTACATAATAAAAAAACATACTCATCATGAATTTTGAATAATCAATAAGTTTGTCATGCGGATGAAAAAAAGCACCTAACCTTTAAGTTGATAAAATTAAACTTGTAGATATTTAAAAACACTTAAATGAATATACGAATTTTGATGAATAGCTAATTATTTAGTTTTACCACCGAAACTTTCAACGAACCATTTGTAGGTTAAAAAAATGACAGCAAAATCAACAAAATAATTTTGTTATATGAACCATGAACAGACAAGTAAACAAAGAAATTCTGTTCATTCAAACAAATAATTTAGTTGATTTCAACCACATATGGGCAACCTACGGCCCGTGTACCAGATGTGGCCCACCAAAGCTTTTGATCTGGCCCGCGGAACATATAGAAACCCTGTATAAAACTTATGTAAACCATTCAAAATGGCTTATAAATCCCAATTATACGGCCCGCTATTTCGCTAACATCCTAAAGTTTGGCCAGCAACTTTTCAACGGTTGCCCATACCTGATTTAAACAAATATAGTTTGATTAAATTAACAAAACATTTATTTTAACAAAATTCTTTGTTTAAACTGACAAAGTATTTTGTTGAAATAACAAAATTATTTTGTTAATTTAACAAAAAGTTTGTTGGAGCTATTTTTCAACCGAATAATTTTGCTGATTTAACAAAACTGTTGTTGGTTCAACAAAATATTTTTTTCAGTGAAGAAAACTTATTAAATGAATGAACATAATTATCAAATTTAAAAATTAACGTTTTAAAGAACCTTTTACAATAGTCTTTTTTCTTTTTTTAAATACATAATTACAAAATAGGATGCCTTTTTCTTTCATAAATCATTTCTGTAGAAATATTTCTAGCGCTAATCAGTAGCAAAAGAAAATTAATAGTTCTTAAAATCTAGTGCTAGCTTTTATTTCCCAATGGATCTATACATTATAAATTTTAGCTAAAATAAATAAAAAAATGTATATCAAGAATATTTTTTAAAAATGCGTTGCCAAACGCCGCTTTATTAAAAATAAACTGTTAGTGACATCTCTTAAATTAATGATAGATGATTCTTAAGAATAAAAATGATGAGATAAATGACTCCTGAGAATAAATTACCAGATACATATCTCTAATGAAATAAATAACACCATAAGACATTTAAGTAATTTTAAAATATTTTTTACAGCATGGGATGAAATTTTCGGGAAAAAATTCTAATCACTGATGGAATCTTTGGGTGTTAAATTTTGTGTTAAGATAGCAAGAATGTAACAAATTAATTGATGGTGCAGAATCTCATGAAAATAATAAAAAATAGTAATTTTTAATCCTATATTAAAAACATTCTGCTTGTTAATATTTTTGATCTATGGAAATATTAAAATTGATTAATTAAGTACAATAATGTACGTAAGAAATAAGACAATAGATAACGTAAAGTAAATAAAAAACTTTGTAAAAAACACACATAAGATGTTATTGGTAAGAGGATACGCACGTTTCAGCCAAAAATTGTTTTGGCTTTCATCAGTTCAAGCCCTAAGCTTTCAGTTCCCTGTGTTGCTTGCGACGAAGGGCTTGGACTGATGAAGGCCAAAACAATTTTTGGCTGAAATTGCGTATCCTCTTACCTATAACATCTTATGTGTGTTTTTTACAAAGTTTTTTATTTACTTTTTGTTTAACACCAGTATTTTGAGTGTTTTTTCCAATAGATAACGTAATTACTAGTAGCGTATACTGATTATGCATAGGAAAATTCTGACAGTATGCTTTGGACAATTTTATGAAAACTTTAAATAATTTTTTAAAAAATTAAATAAATGCTTTTTATACAATATGGTGGAGGGGGGGATGTTTTGCTTCTGACTATAGGAAGACGTCTCTCGAAACGTACATGCAAATTTTATTACTGTTAATGTGTGCTTCATAAAATGTCCTTCATTTTTATCAGTATTGGATGACTTAAAAATGTTTACTCAAACAGGGAGATATATTACGTAGTGTAGTTGATGAACTTTCAATGCCACATGTTATATTTTAAACGAAAATAAGACTGTGTTGGAAAGTGTTTTATAATTCATGACTTTAGTATTATTTATTGTTCTTGTTTAGTAATTTTATTTATTTATTACTTTAGTTTTAGAGCTATAAAAGATCGCAAAATTGAAAATAGAAAATACAATATCTGACTTTGAAAATGCAATTTTTGACTTGGAAAATACTCAAAAAGCTTAATGTTTTTAAAAAGATATAGAAGCATTCTCTAAATGAATACGATATGAAAACAAATGTGAAAGAAAAACAGTATAGTCCCGTACAATTACCTAATTCATTTCAATTGTAAGTAAAAGCAGAAGGTCACATCAACCACGTAACGCGTATAATGGTATTTAGAGTAAAGACCCAAGTCACACGTAAATGCTGCTTGTTTTCTCAAGCGACGTAACGACTTAATAAAGAGCGCAGAACATTGAAGATGAAAAATTCAGAGATGCAGTTCTAAGCGCAATTTTTTGTTCTTTTTGAGATTTTTTCATATTAACTGTGGGATTAAAAAAAAGGAAAAAAGAAACTTGTGCTTTAACCGTTTATTTTATTTTCTTTGGAGTGTCTTCTTTTCTTTCCTTCTTTCCATCTTTTCCTTTTTCTCCCCTTCACAAAATAAACAAACAAATAAATAAAATAAATATAAAACTATAAAGCTATGGTTCTCCCAAGAAATGCCTCACAACATTTGAAGATTTCCGTAATTTGATTTAGTTGAAAAATAAGGAAAGTGTACATGCTGCACTAAACTCGATAAATACGAGGGCGTTATTTTATAACCAGATTTCATTCTTTGGAAATGCATTGAAATTTGTTGAAGAAAATGCATTATGATGTTTGATTTTAACTGGTTTTTGTAACTCCTGCCCATGGTTTATACCTTAGAGAAATTATTTTTCAGGTGGAAATGTTAGGTTAACTAAAGTCTATTCAAGAACCTGACTAAATGATGATAGCAGCTGAAGATATTTTACTGTATATGGATGCCACTGTGCAGATGAAACTACTTGTCAAATTATTTTTAGAAAAACCTGAAACAAAAGATACATTTAAGTTAATTTTTGCGAAACACAAAAATTTGTTAATTCAAAAACAGTATTTCACTCAATAATAATCACTCAATAGTAATATTTTGCCTTTTGCATATTTTGCCTCAAATATATATGTATATATATAGGGATGCACCGAATATTCGGTTTGTATTCGGTATACTGCCTATTCGGCAGACAAACCGAATATTTGGTTCGGCCAAATACTTAAATATTCGGCAACCGAATAGTAAACAAATTAAAGTAATTACCAATCGGTAAACAAATACATATTTTTTATATCATTAATGAAAGATACAGTATAGTACCATAGTACTAAATTGATTCAAGTTGTTACTTACTAATATTACATGTGAATAAGCGTTAGAAACCATTAGAAAGTCCTCCTATCAAGGCCATCCTTGGCAGATAGCCCTAACATAGCGTTCCACAATCACACAAAAACTAATATCACAATGAAATTAGTTTTAATGTAAGAGAAAACACTCAGATGTTAAATTTGAATTTTGTTGCCTTTGAATTTTTCTTAAATCTTATGACTCATTACCTTAACCTTGCTATTACTAACTTATTTAAATTTGAAACAGTAACCAGAAAAAAAACTTATAACATTAAGTGTTCATAAATATGTAAAGTCAATTAACTGCTTTTTTTTAGTAAAATATGCAGGTAAAATAATTATCAGCATTTCAGTAATACTTAAAAAAAGTTATTAATAATATATAAAGGAAACACACTTGGATATTAAATTTTGCAGCATTTTAATTTTTGAAGTTTTACACCATATGAAATATTAAAATAAATAAAAACATTGTAAAAAAAAAAGCATACATAAAATGTTACTTATAAGACGTAACGATCGTTTCGACCAAAAAATTCTTTCGGTCTTCATCAGACAAGCCCTTCCGTCTTACAGAACAGAGGGAACTGTTTTTTTTTTCACAAAGATTTTATTTATTTTATCAATTAACACCAGTGTTTTGAGTGTTTTTTTTATATGAAATATTGTTTAAGAAAAATCTGATGTGTCCAACACATGACTTCCTTGCACGTCTATTAATTCAAAAATGTTTTTTACGCACTTCCTCTAAACTTATTTGTTTGAAAGAGATAAAATATCAATAATAGTAAGGTATAGCGATTTCTAGCCAAATATTTCGATATCGCCAAGTTGAGTTCAATTTGAAAGATTTCCTTCTGACACTTTATTTGGCGATATTTCACCAAAAGCCGACAAACTTGAGATAGTTTACGAGATTTTGGGGATAGCCAAAGTAGTCATTGACCACTGACTTTCAATGAATTGAATGCATCCATACACCTTAATGTATTTAAAGTCATTTGGCTCACCCTGTAAATAAATTCCTAGTCGATTGCTGTCAAAAAAGATATTGAAAACAGTTAGATATTATAATATAGTTCTAAATACAAAAGTTCAAAATTCTACGGGTTAAAGTTTTAGAGTTATACAAAATACGAAATAATTTTTGGCGCCAAATTTGGCGATATTTCGGCGAAACTCGTCAATGTCGACGACATTTGGCGAGATTTTAAACATGGACCAACAATGACAGATTATCGCCAAATTTGGCGATATTTCGCCAAAACTCGCCAAGAACGATGACAAATGGCGATACTTTGGGCATGGACCAAATGACTGACTATCGCCAAATTTGGCGACATTTCGGCAAAACTCGCCAAGGTCGAGGACAGACGGCGAGATTTTGGGCATGTACCAAACAATGACTGCCTACAATTGTATTATATTGAAGATGTCCATAGACATTAAAGTACTAAAATTCTTTTTGGTGGTCCTGTAAAGAAACTCCAGTACATTGGAACCAAAAATCGAGATGCACAACTAGATGTTACAACAATCTTACATATGAAATTTCATAATAGTTTTTGAGATTTGAGAGTTAAATATGCACACACGTACACCAAAAGTCGCCAAGCTTGGCGACTTTTGGCATAGTTCTTGAGGGAGGCACGTGACCGTGGTCGGACCATTACCTAACTTATGTGGTAGGACGGTATTGTGCTTGAAATGGATGAATGCCCCTAAAATTGCCATTGACCGTAATGTATTGGAAATCTTTTGAGTGTTCCTGTAGCAGAACTGTAAATGATAAAGACACTTTTTTTAATGGAGAAATTCATTTTCTAACTCTTTACAGCATATATCACTCCTGAGTCGTTTGAAATAGCCCCAAACCTCTAAAAAACGCTTTGATGAATGTCGGCCCATAGAGCGTAATGTATTTCGAATCTTTTAGGCGGTTCTGTAGATAAACTGTCCAGTCGAATGGAACCGAAAGGAGAGGTGCACAACTAGATGTTACAACAATCCTAAATATAAAGTTTCAACATTCTACGCCTAATAGTTTTTGAGATATGCGAGTTTAATGAATTTCGGCCCATTGAGCGTAATGTATTTCGAATGTTTTGGGCGGTCCTGTACATAAACTATACATTCGATTGCGACCAAAAGGGGAGGTGCACAACTAGATCATAGAACAATCCTAAATATCGAATCTCAACATTCTACGATCAATAGTTTTTGAGATATGCGAGTTACATACATACGTACGTACGTACGTACAGACGGCATGGAAAAACTGACCACAATAGACTCGCCGCTGGTCAAAATGAGTTGCAGACGCGTTAATATGATCGTGCATGCTAGTCTACGATGAGATGCATCGAAAAAATTCTTAAAATTAAATTTAGAGGTAGTCAAAATCGGTTTTTTTGTCGAAATTTGGCCCCCAAAATTTTTCGGGATCACATTACTTCCTTATACTACGTACAAGGAAGTAAAAAACTAATTAAATTAATCATTGCAATCAAAGTTTAATAACGGTTTAATGAATTTAATAAATTTTAACCAAGTATTCGGTTAGAATTTTAACCGAATATTCGGTATTCGGCAAAATATGGTATTCGGTGCATCCCTATATATATATATATATATATATATATATATATATATATATATATATATATATATATATATATATACTTAATAAAAGGATTATATAACATTGTAATATTGAACAGTTTAGTTAAAGTTTTAAGACCTATCTTCATCAAATGGTTCATTGTGCAGTTCTTTATAGTTCATTGAACATTTATTATTAACTTACAAAAATATTTCTTTTACAAGTAGGGTTATACTATGAAGTAAAAAATCTGATGTGTCCAACACATGACTTCCTTGCACGTCCATTAGATCAAAAATATTTTCGATGCACTTCCTCTAAATTTATTTGTTTGAAAGAGATGAAATATCAATAATAGTAAGGTTTAGCGATTTCTAGCCAAATATTTCGATATCGCCAAGCTGAGTTCAATTTGAAAGATTTCCTTCTGACACTTTATTTGGCGATATTTCACCAAAAGCCGACAAACTTGAGATAGTCAGCGAGATTTTGGGGATAGCCAAAGTAGTCATTGACCACAGACTTTCAATGAATTGAATGCATCTATACACCACAATGTATTCAAAGTCATTTGGCTCACCATGTAAATAAATTCTCAGTCGATTGCTGTCAAAAAAGATATTGAAAACAGTTAGATATTACAATAGTTCTTAATACAAAGTTAAAAAATCTACGGGTTAAAGTTTTAGAGTTATACAAAATAGGAAATAATTTTTGGCGCCAAATTTGGCGATATTTCGGCGAAACTCGTCAATGTTGACGACATTTGGCGAGATTTTAAGCATGAACCAAACAATGACAGATTATCGCCAAATTTGGCGATATTCCGCCAAAACTCGCCAAGAACGATAACAAATGGCGATACTTTGGGCATGGACCAAATGACTGACTATCGCCAAATTTGGCGATATTTCGCCAAAACTCGCCAAGGTCGAGGACAGACGGCGAGATTTTGGGCATGTACCAAACAATGACTGTCTACAGTTGTTTTATATTGAAGATGTTCATAGACATTAAGGTACTGAAATTCTTTTCGGTGGTCCTGTAAATAAACTCTCCAGTAGATTGGAACGAAAAATCGAGATGCACAACTAGATGTTACAACATTCTTATATATGAAATTTCATAATAGTTTTTGAGATTTGAGAGTTAAATATGCACACACATACACCAAAAGTCGCCAAGCTTGGCGACTTTTGGCATAGTTCTCGAGGGAGGCACGTGACCGTGGTCGGACCATTACCTAACTTATGTGGTAGGACGGTATTGTGCTTGAAATGGATGAATGCCCCTAAAATTGCTATTGACCGTAATGTATTGGAAATCTTTTGAGTGTTCCTGTAGCAGAACTATAAATGAAAAAGACACTTTTTTTAATGGAGAAATTCATTTTCTAACTCTTTACAGCATATATCACTTCTGAGTCGTTTGAAATAGCCCAATACCTCTAAAAAACGCTTTGATGAATTTCGGCCCATAGAGCATAATGTATTTCGAATCTTTTGGGCTGTCCTGTAGATAAACTATTCAGTCGAATGGAACCGAAAGGGGAGGTGCACAACTAGATGTTACAACAATCCTAAATATAAAGTTTCAACATTCAACGCCTAACAGTTTTTGAGATATGCGAGTTTAATGAATTTCGGCCCATTGAGTGTAATGTATTTCGAATGTTTTGGGCAGTCCTGTAGATAAACTATCCAGTCGAATGGAACCAAAAGGGGAGGTGCACAACTAGATGTTACAACTATCCAAAATATGAAGTTTCGACATTCTACGCCTAATAGCTTTTGAGTTAGGCGAGTTTAATGAATTTCGGCCCATAGAGCGTAACGTATTTCGAATCTTTTGGGCGGTCCTGTACATAAACTATCCATTCGATTGCCACCAAAAGGGGAGGTGCACAACTAGATCATAGAACAATCCTAAATATCAAATCTCAACATTCTACGACCATTAGTTTTTGAGATATGCGAGTTACATACATACGTACGTACGTACGTACGTACAGACGGCATGGAAAAACTGGCCACAGTAGACTCGCCACTGGTCAAAATGAGTTGCAGACGCGTTAATATGATCGTGCATGCTAGCCTACGATGAGATGCATCGAAAAAAATTTTTTAATTAAATTTAGAGGTAGTCAAAATCGGTTTTTATGTCGAAATTTGGCCCCCAAAATTTTTCGGGATCACATTACTTCCTTATACTACGTACAAGGAAGTAAAAAGGACTATTGAATTCCAAAATGTGTATTTTGATTTGTAGATAATACTATAAAGACACAATTTGATGTGAATTGTAAACAACAATATAAAACTGTTTTTTACTACAATTATATACCTTTATTTTGTCTGTATGTGATAAATATTACTGAACATATTTGCTATGTTCGAAACTTTACTACTGTATAATAGGCATAAAAATATGTAATAAAATATTAAATGTTCAAAGCAGGCTTCTTTTGTGAATCATATAATTAAATTAGAGATTTTTCTACACTTTTTTTTATTAATTCATTTCTTTTCTGAATTAAGAATTATTTTATATGTCAGATTTATGTTATCAGATTTTACATTATATATTTTTGGAAATTATGTTTCATTTATAGAGTTTTTGCTCATTTCACGCACACATTGCTTTTTTACATAATATATATTTTACTTTTTCCTTCTTACAGTGGCAAGTCCGTCACGTATCAAATCTCTATACAATGTCTTTAAGAAATTTAAGATCGCTAAGTAAAATAAATGTAACGAAAAAAAGCAAAAATAATAATCGTTTTGATGTTATCTCTGTTAAATGAGCATTTATGAAATTTTAAAATGATTTTCCTTCAGCCAAAGGATGTCTTACATTTAACGCTACTCCATAGCTAGTTAGTTTAGAAAAAAATATCCGATATTACAATAGTTGTGCGTTTAAAAACTATTTTATTTATTTGTCAAATGCCAGTTACATTGGCCATTAGCCCATTAAACTCCTAGCCTGCGAATAGCGCTGAAATCTACAAGGAAAAAAAACTATCTTATTAGTTGCTTTCTTTAATTATAAATTTTAAATTATGATTATTACACTCCTTAGAGCAAAGTAACAATTATCTTCTGTTTCGAACTAAATTTTTTTTATACGAAAGAAAATATAATTTGTAAAATTTTAAGAAATTGATATTTAATTTTTTTAGCAATGAAAAATCATGCTAACTTCCAAATATGGCTGTAAAGAAGAAAAGATTAATAACTAAATAAAATATTAAATTAACAATTTAAATTATCTACTGTATTGAAAAATTAATCGTGTCGCAGAAAAAATTAAATAATTAGACATTAAACATATTTCCCATTTAATTTATAGTAATGAGGCTTCATTTTTTTCTCTATTGTTGGTGATTATTTTCAGATAAACCTCATAAATGATGTATCAGTCTTACGGGTACCAATGATTGTATTCTGAACAAGAAAAGGTGGCACATGGCATTACTCTGGCAAAATAATATCATTATAAAATTATTTTCCACAAAGAATATTTTAAAATGCATTTTCTATAAATTATCTCGTAATGACAAGGATCTATTAAATTTATTTGTGTTAATGCTTACTCACTTTTTCAGTTGCAATCTCAATTTTACAGGCTTATTGCAACTGAATTATTCAGAGTGCTATAACTTACTATTTTTAAAATAATTAAAGAATAAAGTTTATAAATAATTCTATAAAAGTTATAAAAGAGTCCTTAAATATTTTACGTTAAGGAAAACTAATGTACTGACAATTTTCGGTTCTGTTATTCTGTTTTAAACTCTTCTTAATTCATTCATAGTGGAGTTACTTTTCTTAAACTATGCCACAATTTTTAAAAAAGTGTTTGGAAAACAGCCAATGACTTAAAGAATTTAATTCTATTTATTACTTACATTGTTTGATAGGAAAGAATATTACAATATAATTTAAGTTTTCTTTTAGTTTCTCCTTTCCGAGCATTTTCAAAATTACATAAATGTTTTATCGTAATTGATATATAATGTTGTTTACCTGCACTGTAATATACTATTTCATTATTAGTGACGGTCAATGGTAATTTAAGTTAAGCTGCAAATAAAAAGCGTATTATAACTCCATGACGTTCTCAATATTACACCTTCCCATGAGGTTTCTTTTTTAGTGATTTTTTTATTTCTTAAAGAATGAGTGTAACTTAATTTTCCCGTGTAGCAATGAATTGTTTTCATATGTCAAGAGAAAAATGCAAGCTTCCATCTCTACAGAGTGGCAGAAAAACGCTGACGTTAAAACTAAAACTGCTCTGTCAGACAATAAATATGTAATCCTGACATTCTGTGATTGATGCTGAAAACATTCCACCTTTCCCTCTCTTACTTTTCGAATTTAAATGGAACTTTCCGCTTTTACCTCAAATGCAAAACGTTATTTTTTCAACACCCCTCCACCCTTTTCCTTCCTATCGCAATTCTTCATAACGCACCATCTATAAATAAAGCCTTCCCATTAGTAACTCTAGAATCTCGAAATTCCGCACATTTAGAAATCATCTCAACTCGAACTTCGATAACATCGAGCGAGCATCAACGGCATTCGGGAACGAAAAATAAAAGAGGAAAAGAGGAAAAAACCAAACTTCCGACTTTCTGGGCTAGATGGCGCGAGGATCTGCCTGCCTCTCTCTCTGCCAGATTCATTGTTGACTGCTCCGGAATCGAGAAGAGGAGCAGTATTAAATTGCAGCAGATGATCGCATTCGAGGTTTCTGGAGTGTACACACACTTTTCGCAGGGGCGCTCCGAGAACTTCTTAGAATGAAACTTTCTGCATTTTTCGATTGGATATTCGGCGAAGAAGAAATATCAGCATGATGATGGCGTGGAATGTGAAATTTCCCGCCACACCAATATTTTTGACTCTGCCTCTGACGATCACACTGATTTTATTGACCTTCAGCACGCCGGTTATGAACCAATCGGGTAAGAAGTTTAGTTGTTTGTTGTTATTTTGTGAGTAGTTTCGGTTTTGGAATGTTGCCACTTTACAAGGAAGTGCGAGAGGAATATTTCCCTGCCTTCAACGGAAAATTTGAAGCTCTATCAATTTCTACAATTTTTCCTGCTCTCTAATTTTACTAAAAATAAATTTATATCAAACTGAGTGAAAAGACTTTAAAAAACTTATACTAAAAGTTGAGCACATTTAACTGCTCCCTGTTGCATATTGCAATACATGCGAAGTTATACTGTTTAGACTGTTTGGGCAGTTTTCAGCTTAAGTTTAATTTTTTTAGTGAAAAACTAGAAAAATTAAGGAAGGAATACTATTGAATTATTTTTTATTATGTAACATATTTTATGTACATATATTGGTAAAACGTATGAAAAAAGTTAATTTCAAAGTCAGTGCGATAAATAAAATTTCAGTGGCTGTTAAATATTAAATTATAAATCATTACGAAAGCTTCTATTATTATTTGAATTGTTGAAAAAAAATATCCAATCTAAAAACGATACAAAATTATAAATTTTGAAGTTTCTAAAATAGATAAAGATACTTTCATTTACATAAATAATGATTCAAGCGGAGCTTGTTTAACATTTTAGCTCTCTTTTCTGAGTACGAAAAAGCGATTTTTGCTGAAATTATGTTGATTCGTTTTTGTAAATTTTACCAATCAACGATTAAATTAATTTTGAACTTGTGTTGTAAAAATTCCATGTACATTTTTAAAGCAATCGGTTACTACATACTTTATGAAGAAAAAAAAATATCGACAAAAATGTATGATGTTAAAGTAAAAAATATACGAGGGCTATACGATTTATTATTAATTTCTTAAAGAATAACTTAAAAGTTATTTTTTCGGAAACAAGTTTAAAAGTTTTCATTTAGCTAGCGAGGAGCATGTTAAACTTCCTTTTAGGTAAAGAAACAGTAATATTCATTCCGGTCTGCTGGTTTGTAAATTTGGATTTATTCGTTGAATATTTTTTATTTGAAAGAAAAATAATTCCCTGTTTGTTTTTTCTCTCTTTCGGAAGTTGAGATTTATCTTTCTCTTCTCCCTTTTCTTTCACTTTTCGAAAAACTGTTGTCGACGAATATCGAAATCATGGAAATGTTATAATTGAACTTTGAATATTACAAAAAAATGCTAAAGTTTTGAAAATTCACGTAGGAAGAAGTAATAGTTATAATTTGACTTATATAAGTTTTTGAATTTGTTTTCTGCAAATATTAACCATACTTAAAAAAAAAATCAAAAGAAAAACAAGATTATTAATAGTTTTTCATTATTCATTTTATCTGGCATATATCTAAAACTGGTTTTTGAAATTTAATTACTATTATTTGTCTTAATTTGCTAATTTCTATATTTGAGCGCCAAACTAAGAGCTTATGTAATTAAAATACGAAGTGGCCAAATTAACGTTTAATTTTCCTGGCGAAAATAAATTGCTGATGTTTGTACAATAAAAAAAAAGAAGAAGAATCTCACCCCCCCCTTTTCTTCCATTGTGTAATCATGATCTCCAGTCATAAGTCTTTCTATTGACTCAGAGCTATAGATTCCTTTAAATGTACTTGCACTGCTTAGCTCCAAAAGGGATAATAAGGCGATATCTTTTATTCGGTGGATTGTTTTTTTTTTTGTAAGCTTAAAGAAAAGGGCTAAAAAAATCATTTAATATATTGTAATATTTTACTGAAATACTAAACCCTGGTATTTTACAGACATATACCGTATTAGCCCGAATATAACGCGATATTTTTTGACTGATCATTTCCCGTTAAATCCTCACTTGCGCTATATAAATTGGAGGTCTAAATATAGGATTTTCTAAATATCTTCGTTACAAAATTTCGGTGTGGCATTATATTCGGGATAATACGATACTGAATCTTGGTATTTTTCAAAAATGCCTAACTCTAGTATTTTACAAACATATATAGTACTTTTCTTAAATGCTTCACTGAAGTAGCTTAACGCTGGTATTTTTTAGAAATACTTAACCCTGGTGTTTAGAAAAATAATAATAATAATAATGGTATTTCTTCAGATATACTTAATGCTGGTACTTTACAGAAATACTTAATCCTCATATTTTACAGAAATACTTAACTCTGGTATCTTTTCCGAAGTTACTTCTTTGCACTCGTGTATTTTATCGAAAGATTTAACTTTAGTATTTTACGGACATATTTATCCTAAGTGTTGTACAGACATTTTCAACTCTACGTTTTTCAGAAACACTCAACTTTAATACTTTGCAGACACATTTAACCTTGGTATTTTTAAAAGAAATATTTACAAAAATCCAAACTTTTAATACAGAAAAAAAAATAGTACACGATTAATATTTTGCAATATAATGGAGTACTATAAATGTTTGCAAAAAGCATGTTTTTTGAACAAAGATATTTAAAAATATATAAACAGAAAAACAAACAAAAATAAATTTTAAAAAACGTAAAAATTAAATTTGTTTTAAAGTTTTAAATTCAGCAATTGAAGATAAATGCTTTCAAACGTTTTCATTAAAGGTTTTTTTAATTTAACATAATTAAAAAAGCACAATAAAAGAGTTCAAGTAAGTTTCTTTTGTTAAAAATAACTCGAGGTATAGTAACATAGGATTATTTATCTTGTAATTTGTCGTAAGACACTTTTCATTAAATATATAGGAAGTATTTAGAATTCTTTAAATTAATAAAATTTAAAAAATAAAATAAAATTTTATAGTTATTATAATGTTAGCATTACATAACTAAAATTATTGAAAGATCGTGCTCGTGTCTGAAAGTAAAAAAAAAAAAAAAAAAAAAGCGAAAATACTCAACTAAAAAATTTAAATCCTCCATCGTTCAACAGAAGAAAACATGTATTTTAATCTCGAGAAAAATGTCAAATTATGTAATCTGGAGGAATAATTTAGAATCCCAAAAAATTGAGAATTTATTTTGATATCAGTGAAATTTTGTTCGTTAGCGTTTCATTAATCTGATGCAGTTTTTATTTATGACGTCGCGTTTTTGACTTCTGTAAAAGAAGAATCTCTGTTAGTTCACTTTTGTACTCGTCGTGATTTAGATAATTTAGCGTCGTTTTTGTAACAAAGTAATATATTACTAACTTCTCACATCTTAATACAAAGCTGAAATTTTTTTTTCCATAGGACCAATATGAAAGAATGTAACATTAGAATATATTCAACCCCCTGAACGGCTAAGATGAAAAATCAGTTATAAATGCATTTTTAAAAAGAGCTCTCTGATTTTATAAACATTTCTTTTTATTTTTAACATTACATTAGTAAAACTGCGTAAATGATCTTTATTTATTCTACCAAAGCTCCTCGTACTATGGGGGAATTTAAACTTGACAGCAACTCCCTGTCCTCTTACGCACGAACTTGATGTGAAGTAAAAAAAATCTGGAGTGATTTCAAGGAGTGAGTGGGAACACATGATCTTTACAATGCGTTTAAATAAATTTGATTCAACTCAATCTAATTCAGTGTTCAGAAGCTAGTGCCCTTCAAATAATTTGAGTGTATGAACCGCACTGTATAAGAATACTTTTTTGTAACCCCGTTAAAGACTGTAGTCCTACACACACATACAGTACGTAAGACTGTGACCTATAATATGCGTGCTTAATTTGTGCTCAGTCGAATGCACCATATAGACGTTTGCGCATTTTCAAGAATTCACGTCCATAGACCTTTACATATAAGAATTTTTTTGTGTAACCCTGTACAAAAACTACGGTTCACATTGCACCAAAATCTATACAGGTCATGTGACCATGAATTATAATACACATAATCAATTTGCACTCAATCGAATGCACCATTTAGATACTAGCGAACTTTCAAGAATTTCCATCCGTAGACCGAAATGTATAAGAATTATTTTTTGTAGCCCTGTAAAAAACTATATATTCAATATACACCAAAATCAGTACAGGTCATGCGTCTATGGATTATAATATATACACTTAATTTGAGCTCAGTTGAATGCACCGTTTAGGAGCTGTCGTGCTAAACCTCATACATACATTCATACATCACCTTAAAAAAAGGCATATATGAATTCAAGAAGAACCCGAAAATACATCAAAATCTTAAATATTTTCTTGATTACAATATTTTCCTCACATTGGGTGCACTCGTAAACAACAAACTCGTTGCACGAGTTTTCGTAAGAAAACTGGAATGCGTGTGTCCAGTGCTGTCAGCGGTTATCAGTTTCTTTTAACTTTACGAACAACTTCAGTTTATTTAGTTTAGTCGCCTAGAGCGTGTTTGGAGAGACGTGTTAGCCTAGGAGACGTGTTTGTTTACAATTCGCGAATGCGTTAATTTTGCTGAGGAGAGTTTTTAGTACATACTCAATATAAAATCAACAGGATTTTTAAAAGAAAGAGCGGCCATAATTGAAGTGCACAGATCAAAATTTAGAAATTTCAACTTAAACTTCATTTCTTCAAAAGTATTTAGCAAGAGAAGTTCAAATTTCGGTAATAACGGTTTAAATCAACTTCAATCTCAACACTAAAACATACATTTTTGAATTTACTAAAACGAAAAATACAAGAAAATGATTACCTTTCAAAAATTATGTTTCTTCATATCAGTTTCTAACGTATGCATGAATTTCCTCCTCGAAAAAATAATATTTGCTGCTTCAGCAAACTTAAAATACTTTTCACGACAAGATACTTTTCCATAACAACGGACAACTTTTCTAAACAAAAACAGCGTGCAGCAATTAATCTTCTCAACAAACTCAATGAACCTAATCTGTGCTCACTTTACTACGTTTGAAACTAATCGCACTCAGTTTTGTATACGAACGCTCTAGTTTTTTAACTGAATGCACTCAGTTTCCTTTACGAACACCTTAGCTAGAAACTCGTTGCCTGAGTGTAACTCGTGCAACGAGTTACACTCGACCAACAGGCGACCAACGTTATCTCTTATAAAGGAACGGATGAGTTCACTATTAAATCGAAGTCGGAAGTTTAACTTGAGTCTATAATCGTTGAGAGTAGTGTATTAACAGCCATAAAATGTTAGGTGTCTTATATACAGGGTGATTTAAAAATCTTTGCGAACGTCATGAAATTCTCGTGACCCGAAACCATGACGTAAATGTGTGCGTCGTTATTTTATTGTTGTACATTCACTGTTTTTCTTGCTTGTTCCTGACACTATGGCTGCATTCGTAAACGACAAACTCGTTGCACGAGTTTTCGTAAGAAAACTGGAATGCGTGTGTTTAGTGCTGTCAGTGGTTATCAGTTTCCCTTGACTTTACGAACAACTTCAGTTTATTTAGTTTCATCACCTAGGAGACGTGTTTGTTTACAATTCGCGAATACGTTAATTTTGCTGAGGAGAATTTTTAGTACATACTCAATATAAAATCAACAGGACTTTTAAAAGAAAGAGTGGCCATAATTGAAGTGCACAAATCAAAATTTAGAAATTTCAACTTCATTTTTTCAAAATTATTTAGCAAGAGAAGTTAAAATTTTGCTAATAACGGATTAAATCAACTTCAATCTCAACACTAAAACATGCATTTTTCGATTTGCTAAAATGAAAAATACAAGAAAATGATTACCTTTGAAAAATTATGTACCTTCGTAGCATTTTCTAACGTTCGCATGAATTTCCTCCTCGAAAAAATAATATTTGCAGCTTTAGAAAACGTAAAATACTTTTCATAACAACATACTTTTCCATATCAACAGACACCATTTGAAAACAACAACAACGTTTAGCAAGTGTATACTGACGAAACCTTAGCAGAGATCAGTTTATTTCGTTTGAAACTAATCGCACTCAGTTTTGTATACGAACGCTCTAGTTTAAAAACTGTATGCAGCCAGTTTCCTTTACAAACTCCTTAGATGGAAACTCATTGCACGAGCGTAACTCGTTTGGCGTTTACGAATGCAGCCAATGCTAGAAAATTGTAATTAGTCGTGCGTTTCTCCGAAACTTATCATAAATACAGGTAAGGACCCCTCAGAAAGGCCCCTTTCGGACTAGATTCTACATGCAGGTAATTGTCCCTATTCCCAAATCAAATGAATCAATTTATTAAAAGATATTGAATTTTTAATATTTATACTAAGTCAACGTGGTGCGCAAAGAGTTAATGATCTTTGGAAGAAATATTGAATTGTTCATCTAATTTCTGAATGCAGTTTCATAAGCAACGGACTTTCCTCCGACTATTTCATCAACGAAACGAAACGAAATTTGTACACTATCAATTTAAGTCAAGTGCTATCTGGTAAAGATGTATCACGTTTTGACAAACCGTAGTTGGAAAGTTCACTATAACTTTAACATATTTTCCAGAGTTATTATTAATATACTGAAATAAATATTTTGTTGAATAAACAACAATTTTGTTAAATCAACAAAATTATCCGGTTGAAATAGCACCAACGAAAGTTTTGTGAAATTAACAAAACAATTTTGTTAAAATTATTTGGTTATTTCAACAAAGAATTTTGTCGATTTAACCAAACAATTTGGTTAAAATAAACAAATATTTTGTTAATTTAACCAAGCTCTTTTAAATTGTTTATTTGGTTAAAATCAACCAAATTATTTGTTTCAATCAAAAAAATTTCTTTGTTAATTTGTGAGTTCATGGCTCATTGAACAATATTATTTCGTCGAATTTTTGCTGTTATTTGTTCTAATTCATCAAATCGTTGGTTGAAAGTTTCAAAGGTAAGAGCCACTCATGTGGTGTAGTGGCTTAAGAACCATTCTATCACGCTTTGGCTCCCTGTTCAAATCCCGGATTGGGAATGGATGTTAACTTTTCTGCCCCACCACAAGGGGTAACGCTGGCCGCCTAAAGGGTGCCCCCATAATGAAATGGCCACACAAAAAATCGGTAGTAGTAGTAGACAATGTCTAATCCAAGAGTGCCGGTGAAAAATTAAAAAAAGAAGTTATTTATTAATCAAAATTTACGTTTTTATTTTAGTGTTTCTACACTTCTATAATTAAGAAATTCGAGGCACTTTCTTCCATTCTTTCTTTATTCTTTTTTGTTGTTGTCGTTGTTGCTGTTCATAAGACAGACAGTCAGAATCGCTCTTCGGTTCATGCTAAAAATAAACATGCACCTTTAATACGAAATAATACCCCAAATTGCAGCTTATTTAAAAAAAAAAGATTTAAACAAAGCTTACATCTTAGTGTAATTTTTTAATGGAGTTAGTTGTCTTGTTTTTGTTTTTTTGCATGTGTGGACATACATCAAGTATGTAACTTCGGCGTGCAGTTTCAGATTTAGATTTAATGCTACTAGTGAACGTTGATTTTCGCAATATTTCCAAAATATTTCAGCTCCCATCTCTATCTCTCCCAATCCCAACTTTCATCTGCTAGTCTTCAATCTCGGAAATGGTGTTTATACAATCCCAACGCGAAAGACTATTTAATTTAAGCTCTGACCCCCTTTTTTTTCACTTGAACATTCCAAATTCTAAACAGTCACTCCAAGTTTCAATAAAAATACTGTGATATTTTATCCGGACAAGTGCGTCATTCTAGTTTTAGCAAATTTGCCTAGCGGTTAAAACATGAGTTGCTTTAAACTAATCATTATAAAAAAACACTAAAATGAAAATGTAAATTTTAATGAATATATAAAGTAATAAGACTCATTGAAACTTTCAATAAACTCATAAAAGATCTAACTGAATAGTTTTGTATTTGATATCACCTATTGCAGACATTAGTGTAAATATTCTTTTTCGTCTAATGAACAGAGTTCGAAAAAACCTGGTCACCCAGGCGACTAAAAAGTATTCCTTAGGACTAGCTGTTTCCCTTCATTAATATAATTCAATAGATATATGGCTCCTAAAAATTTTTGCTGGTTCCTAAGATTTTAGCACTTTTGTCGATCCCTGTAAATTAGACGATCTCTGCTCTCCTTCTGGCTTGTACTGTCCTGCGCATGTCCTTGACGCCCGCGTAAATTGATTGCTCAACGATTTCAAATACCATTGGTTCTGAGTTTTAACTGAAAGGTTTTATTGATTCAAAAATAGCATTTTGTTTAATGAATTTGGTTGAATCGGGCAAACTTTTGTTGATCAACTAATGAAGTTAATCATTGAAGTCGGAATCAACAAAAGAAGTTGAAATATCAAATGAAGTTTGAATGAACAAAAATGAAGTTACTAAACTTTTTAACCAAAGAAGTTTCGTTAAATTGACCAAAATACTTTTTAGCGTGCAGGTAGACGTAGAAGACGTTTCCGCCCCACATTGCTACAAGATTTTCCCCAAGAATTTATTATCATCTTGTATATCTTGCACAAATATATATTATATATAGGCAATAAAAATATCGGCCGTTTTAAAGGTGAAAATCCTTAATGGATTTTGGATGTCTTGAAAATCTATAACTTCGATCCAAAACACTATGGGGGGGGGGGAGGAACAAAAAACGAAATCTGTATCGCTTTAGAATAAATTTCAACTTCGAACGTTTAAACGAAAGGGAGAGTTTACTCGTGAACGAAATATTTTATCATTACAATGCACTGGGATATGTTAAAACCTTCTGGAATAAATAAATAAAGCATAAATAATAAAAAAACAATGACATTTTAAGAAGGTTTCATCATTTCGTTAGTAAAAACTGTAAAACTGAATGAGGCTTAGAAATCTGTTTTCACGTGAAAGGTAACCAAATAGGGTTGATCAATTTGCTCGTAGAAGGGTTAAACTAAAAGTTCTCCCACTTCCTACCTTTGTGGAAGGAGGGACTTTTTCCAGTTGAAGAATGGTGGAGCTGTTATACCACCCGAAACGATCTGCACTGTTTTATTATACACATGTGAGTGTGTGTATGTGTTTGTATTACGAAGTTCTTGTTAAATTTGAATCTCTTAATCAATTTCAATCTTCTTCTTTCATATCTTGTTTAAATTTCATTTGGGACCAATCGTTTTTCAATGTTTTTACTATTTATTTAAAAAAAATTGGTGCCAAATGAAATTAGGATATTGAAAGGAATTACAGAATATTGAAAGGTAATTTTTACCTCGACAATCGCAAAAACTGGTGGAATCGGGGAAAAAAAAACTAGAAGGAGGGTGGGGGTATGCTGTCAAAATGACCGTTAATGTACAGTATAGTGTTAATTAAACTTCACCTATAAACCGGTTTCTACAGCTAAAACGGACTAACCAAATTTGGATTGTAACCTAATTTAGTATTATAGACTATCCATAAGATGAGCTCAAGGAAATTTCGAAAAAAAAAGAAAACTAGGTGGCACTTTGCATTGAGAAAAAAATAGCAATGAAAAAAACTTAATCGAAATGCACAAACAATTTTAACATTTATGCAACAGTTCTTGAACATTTATCAACTAATCTGAGCCATTTCTTGAGCTGAATTTCCATGAAAAGCGCCACTAAATGGACATTTTTGGTACTAGACTTTTTTTTTTTAAATATCGTTGAGCGCATTTCGTGTACGGTCCATATTCATTGGACCATTGGAATTGGTGACAATCTGCTCACCTGTTTCAGCTACAGAATATTGTTTATAAGAAACGTTTAGTGATAACAACCCAGTATTCAGTACAGTAAACTCCCCCTTAAGCACGGGTTCATATAAGACGGATTCGTATAACACCGCGGAAAAATTGCGACTTTTTTCGCATAACACGTTAGAAAGGATTCCTAGAACACGGTAATGATGTTTTTGTGTTACCTCTTAACGCTTCGGATTTCGTGAATGTGTTTGTGGCTCACGAACTCATATAGCACGAACTTTACCGTTTTATAGGGAGGCATATTGTATAGCACGTGATAATGATGGTATGCTGAAACAAAGTATAGAAGTTAGTCATTCAGATTGGTTATTTTAACGTGCTTATTAAGTAGGATGAAAACAGTTTAGCAAATTTTAAATATTCGCATATAAGTTCACGCCTATTGCACCAGAAAAGTATTTGGAAGCAGGTATTTTCAGAAAGAAATTCAAAATTGGTTGAAAATCATTTTTTTAAGTATAATATTAGACAATCATAAATATTAATTTTAATTATAAAAAAGTTTTTATAAGCTAGTAACTAATGCAAATGCACAAAAAAAGACCGCTTACTTCTGCATATATAACATGTACAATTTTTTAAACTGACTTTTTTTTATACATGACCTGTATGTAGAGACATTATCTTTGCAAAGATAAAATTGAACAGGTTGCTATTGGGCTCAGTTAGCTGGGGACCTCAAAATATATTACTCTCTTTTGTACACAACTGCCTCTAATTTGATGTCTAAGAAAAACAACCGTATATTTTTGTTCTAAGGTGTTCAGAGGGTTAAAGCCCCAAACACACGCAGAAAAAAAAAGTTAGGTAGTCTTTTATGTTGAAACTTCCGCGGGATATTCTATCGTAGACTCACGTATCGTTTTTAATTAGTTACAAAGGCGACTGTTGAAAAATTCAGAAAATAACAAATGCTTTTAATTTCACGAAATATTTATTATTCAATATTATCGTAACAAATTTACTAATAGTACTATCTATCATAATCGTTTCTCCTTCTTAACTGTTGAATTTAAATTTTGAAATTATAAATGGTTCAAACTCTTGAAAAATATCAAAACGTGTTATATCGAGGAGCTATTTAAATTAGTGCAAATTGCAAAAATTGCATTCAGTGTCTGCCCTCACATTAATTTTTAATTAATCGCGTATCACATGTCTGACTGCTATAAAAAGAAACCCGAGGTTGTTGAGTTAGTTCATTTGGTTATTCGACACGCGGTTAGTTTTCAAACGGAGTAATATTAAAATTCACGGCGATGTTGAAAAACAATTTTTCTTTACGCAGGAACGTAATTCTACGTTAAAAATAGATCAAATTTACAAATAGTTACCAAAACAACAATTAAATTTCCCCATAATAAACAATAAAGATGAATAGTCCATAATAAACCGCAAATAAATATGAATTCGTTATATCACCTACAAATTCAAAGGATATTCTTCACGCCAAAATTTAAATAATGATCTCTTTAACGCCCAAGGAATAAGAATTAAATTATTAGAGAAATATCGAACTTTTCCGGAAAAAATAGTTCGACCTACGGAACGGTAAAATGAAAAGAACTATAATTCTCCCTTTTTTTCCCTACCTTCTTCTTTTGCGTGTCGCCGGCGAAGAGAATTAAGAACAAAAAAGTTCGGTAATTGAAATTGGCATGTTAGATTGAATTTCATTGGAACAGAAGTCTTTTTCATCACGACCGTAAATGAAAAACGGGGCAAATGATGTATGCGTTACGCTGCAGATGTCGTTATAAATGTTCCTCTAAAAAAATTTATATACTGACAAAAGATAGGTTTAGGTATAAGGAATAGGATAAAACAATTGTTTTCTGCTCTGTTCAATTTACAGGGTGCTCGAAAAACATTGACCTAGGCTTTTGTTCCTTAACCCAGCGGTTCTCAACCTTTTAAAGTCGCCCCCCCCAACAAAGGCTAACTTAAAGTTGCGCGCCCCCCTCACATTTTTCAGCATACATTCATTTTTTAATCTTTAACAATGAACATTTAGTCGAATTTTCAATAAAATAATGTTATCAGTAAAGTTTAAATGAACATTTTAAGCAAAAATGAATATAGTTTTGAGTAAAAATGAGAATAAATAAGATGATTTTTTAAAAAACATGCATCACACTACTTGCTCTTAGGTTTTTCTCGCCCCCCCCCCTGCAAACGCTCGGTGCCCTCCTTGGGGGTCGCGCCCCGCAGGTTGAGTAATGCAGCCTTAACTTTTTAACGCTCAACTATTTTCACATCAATATAGAAGAACAACTTTATAGTGTGCCCAACGTGAAAAAGCACACACGTTGACATCTCTCGAGTTAACTACCAGCAATATGGAGGTGAATCGAATTGCCCATCGCGAGCTACATAGCTAAAGTCCGCGACGGGCGATTCGATCGAACGCCATGTTGCTGGTAGTTAACTCGAGAGATGGCAACGGGTGTACATTTTCTGTTTTGGTACACTGTAACCATATTTTTTGCGACTACCTCTTGAAAGCGTTGGGAAGAAGTGTTTGACGGCACAACCTCTGCCTGTTAAAGAGTTAAATATTGATGATAGACATACACAATGAATCACAAAGCTATATGCAAAACGCATTACAGAATTTTATGCTATTGATTAAATCTAAATAAATATAAAATTTTAATTGCTATACCGCCATCGTACGAAAAAAATTTCCAATAAGTTAAATGTGGCCCCCCTACATTAATTAGACAATGTGGACAAAAATTTCAGCCTTTCTTTGTTTAGGCAACGCTACGTAGGGGCGATCTGTCTAGGATGGGGGTGACTTAGTCGGAGGACAAGCCTTTCATTGTAGAAAGGCTCAAAGATATGAAAATAAATATTTTGCTGACTTAAATCACTTTTACGTGACTCTCGAAAAGAAAAAAAAAATCCCATCCGAAGATCATGTTTCAGGGACTGTACAAGAATTACAAAAGAAAATTTTGGCATAAATTTCTGAAAGGCTGAAATTTTTTCATCCCCTAATTAACGTATATTGCATATTTTACTAATTGGGATTTTGTTTTTCTTTTTTGTAGTACAAGTTCTAAAAAAAATTTAAATTTTGTATTTATTTAATCTCCTGAAAACTTCAAAGGATACCATAAAATTCTGTTACGTGCTTTACTTTCCATTAAGTTCTGTTCTTTTTTATTTACATAAATTTGTCATCTATTTCGTGATCTACTTCATGATCCATATTTAAGGATCAAAAAGTCTAGCTCAGTGTTTTTGGGAATGTATATATGTCTGTATGTATGTGTGTATGCGTGTGTGCGTGTCTGTATATATTTCAAATTGTGGTTTCTAATTTTGCTTCCAGCTGTTATATTTTTAATGCGAGGTATGTCTTATTTGCAGTATGTTTTGTGTTTTACTTATTAGTTATATATATATATCTATATATATATATATATATATATACAGAAATTTTTTTATCATGGTGATCGTACTTTCTTCATGCACGGAAAGTAAAAATGTTCGTATCTTAAACTATTTACAATTTTGGATCTTGAACGTAAATATTAGATGTTTTCTATAAATACACACCATTACTTTCGTGAAAAATTATTGTTTTAAACTGTTAAAACTTGTCGTACCTTTAAACCTATTTAACATAATTTGGTTTAAGTATTTTTAAGGGTGATCGCTCTACTCTTTTTTCACATTTCTTTCCCGAAGGGAAAGTTTGAAATCCACGTTTGAAATATAACAAATATGAATCTATTGTTTAAGCACAACTTATTTGCCATTAAAAAGTTTTTTAATTTATCCTTTGATTTTAATTCGAAAATTAATGAACGACATCACTTTCAGGTACACCTGGTAGTTGCCTGCAAAGATGAACGAAATTTTAAAACTGCCTATGATTAGGTTCACAGCATTAAAACAAATACATTTTTTAATTATTACATTTTCCCCATGAAGAATATAGAATCGTGGATGCTTCTTTCCTTCATACATTTGTTTTTTCCCTCTCATTTACTTACTTTTTTTCCGATTATATATTTCTGATTACTCAACTTTCCTTGATATTTTGCCAACACTTATATTTCTGTTTGACTGTAAATCATGCAATCCTGTCGCATTCCCTACAACAGCGAAACAAAATATTTCGGATGAAAAATAATACAAATAACATCTTTTTTTTTTTATCTTGTCAGGAATACGACCCCCCGTCTAAGCTATTAGGTTACTTTAAATAGAATAATTTTGTCGAAAAAGCACTAGCATTTTTTTCGAAGGCTGTTTATTTTTAAGAAATACATTTCTCTTTGTGTGCGCGTGTGTGACAGAAATTATATATTTCATTTTTTCTGTCAAGATTAAATATCTCATAATGGGGAGAAAAATATCATTTTCTCAAACTTCTTTTTCTTTTAACATCCACACAAACAGAACAATCAGCAGCAAGCTGACCAACGGCCGAGTGGATAAAACACTGAACATTTTACGGCAATGTGTGATCTAAAAGGGTTGCAAGCATTTCACCGTATTTTTAAGATAATATTTTTTACAGTGTATGATGTCGCATGATCACCGAATCTGAAGCAAAAATTGCACGTTCGTGGGCAAAAAAGTTTTAAACTTGAGTATGAAAGCACAAAAGATATAAGCATGTATCAAAGGAGTTAAATGCGATTTGTAAATTGGGTATTTTTTGTAATTCCATATCATTAAAGGGTTTCATGTAGTCAATTTTTATAGAAATATTGCCTTTTATAGTAATCTAGTCCAATATAAGATTATGGAAATTCTATTTAAGTTTAGTACAACAAGAAATACTTGTGAAAATCCAATATTAAATCATGAAAATATTTCCAAAAAAATTATTTTTCCAGGAATCTAAATCAATATTAAAAAGTTCGGAATTTAAATCTTTTAATACATAAAAAAGTAATATTGTAGGAAAAAATTTAAAATCTAGAACGCAAGTAAAACTCTTTTCCTAATAACTTTAATCTTTTTTAATGAAAAAAAAATAGTTTACCTTTAAATAAAATTGAAGGGGAAAAATCAGAAAACTAGAATGCAAGTAAAAAATATTTCCTAATAATTTTAACATTTTTTTTTAATTAAAAGAAATAGTTATATTTTTCCTTTTTTCATATTTCACTACATATGTATGTAAAAGTTCACATTTTTTCGTTAAAAGATAAAATAGAAACTTATAATTTCCACCATCTCCTTAAATGCTGCTTTTAATATACTATTTCTTAAATTGCTAAAAGATGAATTAAGTACGAAGTGAAAGGAATAGTTCCATGATTCAGTTGTTGTGCTGTTGTGCGAATATACGGCCAATTAGCTATATGCGGGCTCTTAGCCGATAGGTGGGGTACCCTCCGTGGCCGTTTTTTTAAGGGGTCCTAACCCGTACTTACTTTTTCGTAGGAAACCACGGAAAACTCCGAACGGATGGGTCGGAGGGCGTGATCTGGTTTTGAACTAGGCATCTTCCGCCTCCAGAGCACTATGCGCTCGACCGCTGGTTGGGACTTTCCATGATTCAGGAATCTATGGAATAATTATTGAAGACCAGTAGCGTGCTAATTTTGTTCGAATGTTAACGTTGTACGTTTTTCTGATTCTAAGAAAGTGTTTCGGTAGTTGAATGGAAATTTTCGTTTTTGTTTCAAATTTTTCTAGTTTCACACACACACAATTTTTTTTTGATTAATAATAATCGTAGAATTATGTAATTTACGTAATGATAATCATAGGCAATCGTAGTAATAATCATTAACTCATTATCTTCTTATGATTAAAATAAAACCGATACAAATATGTAGTTAACGTTTAGTAGAATTTCAATTAGTAGATTTTAAATTGAAATTTCATCACCAAAACAGCAATAATTTGCCAAAAAGTTCATTTTTCACGTTTCAACATCTCAACATGTTAAGAATTAAAAACGTGAAATTTATTGAAAAATGACTTTTTTAAAGATTGGACTTGATCTTCCTCATTAGACTTTTTATACACCATTCTACTAAAAAGTTATTTTTACAATTTTTTAAATAGACGGCACTTTATAAAATTTATGGCATATAAAATAACGGTTATTAGAAAACATTTTTCTAATTGGGACTTAATGACAAAATCAACAGTGTGAAACAAATCAACAGTGTGCCGGCCTGATTAAAGAGTTTGAAACACCGGATGTAAAATAATTTTATTTATTTATAAATTCTCGTACCAGCAAAATTTTTGAACGTGCCAAATCTGCCACGAGTTTCAATAATTCGCCTCTGTCCTAAGTGGATCGAATAAACTATTAAACTGTCTGCCTTACCCAGTGTACCCTTGTTGGCACGAAGTGACTGTGGCGTGACAAGCAAAGAGAAATTAAATGCTTACATTTCTCCCCATCTGATACCTGAGTTTATTTTTATCCACCGGGGAAGAATTTTAATTGAAAGGCTTGTTAAGAATTTCCAGCCACTTAAAAGATACGGAAGTAATAGAAACTGTCAGTGATTGCAAGTTATGAAGGAAATCATAAGTTGTGAGTTCCTGAATACAACTCCGCTTGGTTTTATTTTTCTTGGTTTCTGGAAAAAGAGCTAAGGTATTAATTTCTGGCAGTGATCGTATTCTTTATTTTAAAGCGATAATGAAATAGAATGGATGGTGATATTTTATTTTATTTTATTATTTATTTATTTATTTTGCTATTTGAATGAAAGTTTAATCAGGAATTTATTTTTGTATACAGCAGAATTTCTCAAATACGAATCTCCAAACTCCGCAATTTCTCTTATCCGGACGAAATTTGGCTCTAAATAATCCAGTTATGTAACACAAGCAGAAATTTAACAACAAACTTTATTCGGTATGCTGTAATATCACCTTTCTTTCTGTATAATTCCTCAAAAAAACATGTTTTATTTTTCATTTATATATATATATATATATATATATATATATATATATATATATATATATATATAAATGGTATATAATGGTATATATAATGGTATATATATATATATATATATATATATATATAAATGGTATATATATATATATATATATATATTAGAGATGCACCGAATATTCGGTTGGGCCGAATACTTAAATATTCGGCAACCGAATAGTAAACAAATTAAAGTATTCACCAATTGGTAAACAAATACATATTTTTTATATCATGAATGAAATATATAGTATAGTACCATAGTACCAAATATTTTCAAGTTGCTACTTACTAATATCACATGTGAATACGCGTTAGAAACCCTAAGAAAGTCCTCCTACCAAGGCAACCCCCCCAATCCTTGGCAGATCGCCTTAGCGTAGTGTTGCCACAATCACACAAAAAACTAATATCACAATGAAATTAGTTTTAATGTAAGAGAAAAAACTATATTAAATTTAAATTTCGTTGCATTTCAATTTTTCTCAAATCTTATGGCACATTACATTAACCTTGCTATTACTATATCATTTAAATTTGAAACAGTAATCTCTCTATTCTAAAAAAAAAAGTAAAGGCCGCTGTCACCGCCGCTGTCAAAAGCTTGTCAGCGTATCTCCTCCTAAACCGTGAGGATTTGAGTTTCGACTAAGGTGCCCACCAGGGGCATAGCCAGAAATTTTTCATGGGGGGGGGGGTTACGTCTACTACAACTCATATATATGTATACGTGTGTGACCCCCCTAACCCCCCCCCCCTTGGCTACGCCCCTGGTGCCCACAGATTCGAAAAATTCCGAGGAACCTGCTAAGCTGATTTAAATTTCGAAAATCGAATTATTTTAGAAGATATTAATAAAAAACTGAAAAAATAAACCGAATGGTTGCCAGATTTGTCATAAAATCATTCATTCCTTTGCAACAAAGCGTTTCCAAGTATCTAGAATCGCGTGAAATTTACAAACATGAGTTAGAATTACGCCCATTTTACGCCAAAATAAAAACTATATGAAATAAGTAACTCAAAATGTGTTACACAAAGTTGACAATTTTCAAATAGTAAGTTCGCTTAGACAACAGAAGTTTGGAATTAGCGATTATTCGTTTTTCCAAAACAGAATAACTAATATCTTGAAAATGAAAAATAATTAAAATGCAGATTATTTTAAAGCCGGTTCTCGTCCAGTTGGATTATTTGCTACCAGTAGAAATATTTGGCGGCGTTAACTATGCCATTATAGCAGTTATAATACACTTTGGATATTTGCTAGCGCGACGAGATGGTATAATTCGTGGTGCTAAGTACGCTAATCTGCAATCGATTATGTAAATGAAAATATGGATAACGGTTTTCCGGTAACCTTACATGAACAGTAATTATAGGTTGTGAGCATGTGTAAATCATCAAATAATGAAAAGTCGTCATCGGTGGCAAGCCATCCTATCTGTTCCGTAGCTTTTATTAACTTTACATGTACGCAAGTCGCCAAATAATGAAAAATCGCAATGGGTGGCAAATTCGAAGGGTGTCCAATAGGTTTTACATTATTAAAAATACAGCTGAAACAGATGTTCTGATTTTATTATGCTTTAGCTCCTAATTAATATAACTTTTGAATGGCAACATTGAGAATCATTGTGTTTCTGAAGAGTGCAAATAATTTTTCCAGCGATTATAAGCGGAGTCCGCACTCCAGGTGTAGTATAGCTCAGGACCCGTACAACACGGAGTGTGAAGTTTAAATTTTTATGTACCAATGAACGTGCAAGAACCAAGCAATGTTTAGCTCAGTAACATTCTATCTGATCCAATCTTCGGGTTTTGTCTGTTGAAATTATGTCTTTTTTACGAATAAGCCTGATTAGGGGCCGAATGCCTCATACGAAAAGCGAGCTTAGCGAGTCTGGGGGCCTTGGCCCCTAGTCAGGAAAAAAAACTCATATCATTAAGTGTTCATAAATATGTAAAGTCAATTAACTGCTAATTCTTTTAATAAAATATGCAGGTAAAAAAAATTACCAGCATGTCACTAATATTTAGAACACTTATTAATAATATATAAAGGAAACACTTGGATATTAAATTTTGCACGATTTTAATTTTTGAAGTTTTACACCATATGAAATATTTTTTCAGAATAAACTAATTAAATTAATAATTACCAAAGTTTAATATAACAGCTTAATAAGTTTAATAAATTTTAACGAAGTATTCGGTATTCGTTATTCGGCAAAATATGGTATTCGGTGCATCCCTAATATATATATATTCCTACAGAAGAAAGGTTAAGTCCTTTTTTTACAACTTTGCTTGCTTATTACTATTTTTTTTTAATAATTCATTTATAATGTTCCTATTATCTGGAAATTTCTGTAATCCAGAATCAGTAAAGTCCCAGTGATTTCGGAATTGAGAAATTCTACTATACTTAAACATCCAGGAAGGACAGTTTAAATTTAGTCGACATGAATCGATTCGTTATAGTGGTAATGTATGTTTGCTAATGTATGCCTTTGTTCAGAAGCGTTAAACTAAAATAGGAAGCTGCATGTGAATGAAAACATTTTATGTTAAAGTGGCAATGATGAATACGGAGAAAAGAATTAACATTTAAAATATAAGCTTCCTATTTTATTAATATATTTAGTATGGATAGTAATGGGAAACGTGTAGAATTTTTCAAGTTCTGTTGTTCCTCGGCTAAGCCTTTTACACCAACCTGTAAATTTACTTGGCTAATAATTTTTAACGTATAATAATTCAATAACATTTTATATAATTTTCAATTTAACATATTATATTTATTTCTAGCTTTCGAATTTCCTTGAAATGAAAATTTCTATACCTTCGGTGCCATAAAAAAATCTAGTTGGCATTCGATTCCAAACATCATTGATCGTCCGAAAAATTTTAACTCAAAATAAAAATTAAATCTTTTTTTAAGCCGATTTCTAAAAATATTTTCAACTAATATTTAAAGTCGTTTCAAATTTTAATGCAAGGTCTAAAACATGACTTATTTTATAAAGTCATTTTTAATATATGTGAAGACTTGAATATTGATATACTGAGATTGACGATATACGGAGCAGTTTACGCAAGGGAAATTATAATTTTACGTCCTAATTTTAAATATTTTTCTTTTAATATATTTCACTTTCAAGCAAATAAAGTTAAAAACAAACGATAGAAATTTTTAAAGTATATAACGATTTGAATTTTGGTAACTCCATTTTTTAAAAACTGTCCTGTAGATTGTATTTATCAAGCTATTTTACCATTATTCAAATATGGCTCTTTTTTAAGATCAGAATATCTTAATGTATAAGCCTTCACAAAGTTATTAAATTAACTGTTATAAATATGCAGTGATTACAATTACTATACTTTTCATTTTAACTATCTCTAGTTGGTTATACACAGTTTGACATTACGAAAAGTCCATTGCAATTCAGATATTTCATTCCGACTGTGAGAAACATAATTCTAAAACTAAGTCTGTAATTACTATGCATTTGAAAGTTATTTTCGACATTCACCAATTATGTATTACTAACCAATAAGTCTTTTTTAAATACAATTATCATTATTTTTTTCCCAAAACCTTTTCAAGAGGACGTCACGATATTCTATAAAGCAATATGTCGTATCGGATATTGTTTTTAGCGTTGGTCTTTCAAATATCGATGTCCTGTTTAGCCTAAATATTTAGGCTAACGAGTTCGTATCACGTCATATTTATGTTGACTCTGAAGTGAACGAACGCCATTAGAAAACGCTAGCTTGCTTAAAATTGATTTTTCAGAAAAATATTTAGATCGATTTCGATTATTAAACCGGTTTATAACCGGTTATGACCATAACGTTTATATATATATATATATGTATATATATATATATATATATAATATATAATAGCTTACTTACGTAAAGTGAAATCCCAAGATAATCCATTGATAAAGTGAAAAAATATAAAAAAATAAAAAAGTAGATAGCACATGGTGCCAATTAACGAGCTTATACCGGATAAGTGTTTAAATATAGCCTTTTAAGGCAATCCAAAGGGTGGATAAATTGGATATAAGCGCCAAATTAGAACTGGTGTGCTTTTTAAGCCTAATCACATCTAACCACAAATAGACGGAAAATGGAATTAATATTGAAATGGTGTGCTCTATCATCAGGCGCCACCGCACACACATTTCAATTTAATCGAAAAAAACAATAATAGCTAGGTTTCTGCAAGTTACCTGACCAAAATTAGGGTCCTTTCGTAACTTGGGGGCGCGACCGTAGCTAATAGAAATAAACAACGAGGAAGTGGACCGACAAGAAGATCAAAGCTCAGTAATGGAGGCAGTATTAGTGCATGTTGCCATCAGAGAAAGCTTAATGCAATCAATAGACAAGTAATGCCATGGAGTGTGAAAGAAAAAAAAAAAAAAGATATATTAATAATACTTTGGAAGTATGGAAAGGAAAAGAATAAATAAAAAGTAATAATTAAATGAATAAATAAAAAGAATAAAAATGGTAATAATTAAATGAATAAATAATAAAATAAATATTACACTAGTATAGCTAGCCTATGTTTTACGTAGTACTAGCTGCAGTAGCTAAGAAGTACTTAGTTGAGGTTGTGGAAAAGGAGAAAAACTGTAGAAATAATTTTAACAGTAATGATATTGATAATAATTATACTCATTTATTAATTGCTATTTATGCTAATACTAGCTGCGTGCCCGTTCTTCGCACGGTAGGAAACGAAAATTTTCCTTACATGTGTAATTTGAAATTATTCGTGATGTGGAATTAAAAAAAAAAAAAAGAGCAAAATTATTTGACTCTTAATGTAAAGTTTGTGTCATGAGTACTAACCTGATCATTGCAGTATAATGACTCAAAAAACTACGTCAGTGTCATTCACTATCAAAAAAGTGGAAAGCTTAATGGTTTGCAGAGAACTCCTGGCTTTCAAAATGTCTTATTTCTACATCATACTGTTTTTTAGGCTCAAGTTGTAGCATTAAATACCTAAGACACTACATGAAATGGAGCACCATTTATTTCTTTCCGAACATGTACCATTTAAGGAAAGTATTGCAATCATGAAAAAATTTGACTTCGAGATTTTGGTGTATTTACACGTTTTGAGGTCTTTTGAATTCATTTATGCTATTTTCAAGAGATGTTTTTAAAATAGCTGCGTACCCGCTCTTCATACGGGAAGAAGGGAATATTTTACTACTAAAATCATATCTGCATGTGACAAAACAGAATTTCATTTTTAAAAAAGTTCAAGTAATCTCTACTGTTGAAATTACTGCGGGATATATTAACGCTAATTAGAATTACTTTTCGTTTAGTTGGTTGTAAGACAACCGTTGAAAAAAGATAAACACTTTTAATTTCATGAAATATTTATTAACGTGGTACATTGCGATTTATTCATATTACCTTTACAAATCTAATAATACTACCTATTACGTGCATTAATACTATCTATACTCGCTTCTCCCTCTTCAAGGCTCTCTTAGCTTAGATTATTTGGCCTCAATGGGATCTTTTGATTCTGTGGCGATTCTTTGCAATTTACGCATTAGCATAAATAATAATCATTTCACATAATGGTTGCCATTAAGGAAACTCTCCATATATATTTAATTTATACATAGTTTTATAAGATTGGCGTATTTAGCGCCGCAAACCATTTCATCTTACTGTGGGGAGAAAATATCCAAGGGGTGCCATTTTAAATATCCATGTATCTAATATAGCGATATCTTTTATATCCTCCATTGTCCTGTCTCCTGAAAAACATCAAACTGTGTAATCTCGAGGAGCTACTTATTCCCATTTTAATTGTGACAGGGCGTTAGAGTTGTAGAGTTTACAAATTTCACGCATTTTTTTAAATTTATGACGTCACTGTTTGACTGCCGTAAAGGATACCCCGGTAGATTGAGGGAGTTAATTTCGATATTTCGCATAATTGTTTTCAAACGGTATCATTAAAACTTTGCGTTCACGCTTAAACCCAAAGAGCGAAAAAAAAAAACGATACATCGCGGAGCGATCAGTTTCCATGTAAACCGACAGGTTTTTCCGCGAAAGTGCTCATTAAGCAGTCTTTTTTCTGAGAACTTCTTTCTTCCCTTCCTGTTTTTTCGGAGAACTTCCGTACTCGCTTATTGTTATATTCCGCTCCGCTCTTGTGATCGAAAAACGCTCCTAAAGGAGAAGCTCACTTTTGAAAACTGGCTCACTTTTCGCTCCGACTGATCGAATTTCGCTCGTTTGGTTTAAGCGTGGGACCTTTATGGAGGAACGTAATTCAACGTTAAAATAAAACTATACTCGCAACCTGCATGCGTATGTTAGGCAACGCCTGCGCTAAATTAAATGCCAAAAATAAAAATAGTAAATAGAAAAATTTTAGTATATCGCGCTTTGAAACGAACTTTGTAACTTTTAAAATGAACATTTTCAGCGCCGTGAAAACATTTCAATTTTTAAATAAGCACCGGATTAAAATACCACTTCTAATAATAATAATCGTGAATTTATTA
>JAWZYV010004304.1:0-30225 GCA_038373885.1 Cheiracanthium punctorium
ATATTTTCTTTTACGGGACACCGAAATCATTCTAAACATTACGCTAGACGGGCATCTCTAAATACTAAAACGATTCTAAAAAATATTCTCATCAGCAGACAGAAGCAAACTGAAACTCAAGTGATGTGCTGACCTTTTATAGGTGTAGCAGATGCTAGGAGACATTTCTCGAAGGATCCAAATAAAGAGCCAATATTTGAGTACGTCATAGAAATGAGTAATATAGGCTACCTTTCTAGCCCATATCACAATTTTACAGGGACACTCATAAGAATTACATTATTCTTGATTACCATCTCTGTAACCACTGAACCGAGTCTAAAAATTTTGTCAGTATTAAAAATCTACCCTGTCTTGAGTAACATAAGCTAAAATTTATGCACAAATAGTTCTTTTACTGGAACACTCAAAATAATTCTAATACATTACGCTCTATGGGCATCTCTGTAACTACTGAATTGTTTCTGATATATATATATATATATATATGCACACACATATCCGTGTGTTTTATATATATATATATATATATATATATATGTCTACGTATGTATATATGAAAACCCCCCTTGGAAAATTTGGAGCCCCCTCTATAAAAACGGAATAGCTACGGCCCTGAAGTGGCATCGGGCATGTGTATATCTATTTCAACGGGACGCTTGTAACTTGCTCCTTTCTCTAGTAAACAAAAGAAGTATTTCTATTCTCGATACTTACAATCGTTAAATACTGTTGAACTTGTAGGAACAGAGATTCTACGCATTTCAATGGAAGACGGGACTTATACAGGGGGAAAATGTTCAGTTGCGTTCTCCATTGTGAGGGGGGACGGAATTTGCAGTTTAACAGATTAATCTTTTGTTGATAGATCCCGATTGTTCATTAAAAAATGTCGTAAAATTCGCCAGAAGAATGTCGCCTTTCTCCCTGTAGTGACGACAAGACGTGGTATATCAGCAACGGCCTTTAAGCCTAACGTCCACTTGAGTGCGTTTTAGAACGCTAGTATGGGAACTCAATGTATTTTTAGGGATCACTTTTCCGTACTGCAGGAGCACGTCTATCCTTTGTACTTCTCCGCTTGAAAACCGCAGAATGACAAATGATAACCAATTATCCTTTGTTGGGTGACATGTCAAACGCTGAAACTTGTCTCCCGGGCGTGGTTACAATATTTTTTAGAACCGTCGCCAAAAGTTTCCGCCAATTTTTGCTCTGGAGACGGAATAGGGGGCAGAGGTCAAGGAAAGAGTCTCCGGTGCCATTTCCTCTTTTTTTTTTTTTTTCCTTCTGTTGTGTTTGCATTCTTGCTCTGAGGGCTGATGTTGAGGGAATTGATGCGTGTACTTCGAGTGGAATTTGGGGGGGAGACTAGCCCTGAATAGTTTGTGTAAATATTAAGACATCATAGCCCATAATAGTTTAATAAGGTCTTTTATATTCCAAGAATCATATCTGTAATTCACCAATGAGCATCAAAAGAGATGCTGTCAGCTAAATCACACCTTCAAAAATCTAACATAGGTCAGTGTTTCTCATCAGATTTCGTGCGATTACACGAACATCTGTAATCCATTACAAGAAATGAAATGGATTACGATTACGATTACTAAAAATTTCCATAATGACAAAATGGAATGTTAATTTAGTAAAATAACGGTGTGCGGTCCATATCATTAATTTTTTTACTAAATATTGGACACAAACATTCTTTCTTTTGTAATATACATAAGAAAGGTAATTGGATCTTATGTCCAAATTTCTTTGTTTTGGAGTGCAGGAGTAAACTTTCAGTTCAGTACGTCTGGGAGTGGTAAACCTTTTAGCTATTATTAGGTTTTCCTAAGCATATATCATATGAACCATAGCAAAAGCGTCGGGAGGAGGGCACAATCGGTCACGTGCTCCTCCCAGTGCCTCCGCCCAACTTCGTCTCAAAAAATTTGTTAAATAAACATTTGTTTGAAAATGCGAAAAAATGTTCGTTTTCTGCTCTTATATTCGATATGTGCCCCCCCCCTCAAATCTTTCCTGTGCCCCCTCCAAAATTTGAGTAGGTCAGGGAGCAGTGATAAGCCTTCCTCAGGAAGCTGATTGACTAATTTAATTTTATTCTGGAAAAATTATATTATGTATATATTTGCTTCTTTAAAGTAACAGTAGTAATTTCCCCAATTTATGAATAAATAAAGAACAAATTTTGTTTGTGTTTTCTATGGCAAGCCTACATGAAGGGCATCTGCCCCACCTGCTTACGTTGGGGTGAGGGAGTTGTGCCATGGGCGAAGGAGAATTACAAATTCTTCTTATGCAAGGCTGTCATTTTAACTAAATGCATCTGTACAGTAAAAGATCATGTATTACTTGTGTAAATATTTTATACTGTGAGAAATTCTGTAGTACTTTGATTAGAGAAGATAAATAATAGCTCCCCTTTTCTTTTCTTTTTTTGGAAAGGAAGGAATTGCTTTTTCTGGTAGGCGTTTTTACCGTTCGCGTTTTTTCGGGTTGGCGTTTTTCCCTACATTCAAAATAACAGTAATCTTGAAGTTAAAGATATCAAATATCAAAAGAATTGTCTAATAATGCAATTTTATCATAGCATTTTTGTAAAAGTTGTAAAATATTATTTTTGTCACCGATTACAGTCGACTGTAATCGGCACGAAGTCTGGTTCTCATACATTTAGTATATAATTCATACAACATTGAAACCTCTGAAAGTTGGACAGTTGTGGTTCCTTCAAAATTGTGTCCAATTTCCAGTGTTGTAAAAATTATACAATTATCAATGAATTTCATGGCATTTTGAAATCTTGCATCCAACGAGGGTGGGGGGCTCCCCACCCCCCATTTTTTGACATATGTTTATTGGAAGAAATAACACTTTTTTTAAATGTAAGAAATACGAATATATCAAGCCTAGTTAAAAAATACATGTTTGTATTTCTTGTAAAAGAGCAACATTACTTTCCGAATATAACTACTATTAAACCAGAACAAAAGATAAGAAAGTAGCAAAGAACGTATAAGTCACAAAAAAATGTAGAAGGTCAAGAGAAATTTTAACTTCATAACCTCTAAAATAAAATCAATGGATTTTATTATACTTAATTACAAATATATTTGCCGAACAACAACGAGTATTTTTTGGTAATAAATTCTTTTTAATATTAATTATTAATACATTAAAGTAAAATATATGGTAACATATATGCATTTAATAAATAAATTATTTATTTTAATAAACAAACTTAGTTTAGCAATCCATTTTAATAAATAGTTATTGCTCAAATGCATACCTCAAAGTGACAGCTAATCTTTCAGCTGCGGAAATAGGTTTACTGCGCAATCGAGTTTTTTGAATACAAGGTGTTGGTACTTTTAAAATTTCATTAAAATCTTGTATCCTCATGTGGAAGTAATCATAAAACCTTTCTTTGTCCGTTGTCAACTCTTTCACTAAATTAAACTCGCCTAATTTTTCGCGCTTAAGAAGGGTGGGATGGACCCAACATCTTCTTTTTTTTCTTGGATAGCAACAAATAAGCAAGGATCGCTTCATCCTCACTCGAGCTCGACATTTTGCCTTTTAAAGCCACTGAGTATTATCTAATAATTGCCTAGGCATATGAAAGAATGTAACAGAGATATCAAGCCAAATATAGTAACCCCGCCTCCTGGAGTCTTGAATATTTACGACCAAATTGACCCGAAATTGACCATAAAATCTCCCCCTCATACCCCGCTGCGTCCGGAAAAAGACGCTACTGGACCTCAGCCTTTATTCATGTTGTTCGCGGGCCCTCCACATCAGCATTTTAGTGTACACAGAGAATAATTGCTGGATGCATTACGGAACTCATTTGTAAGCTATCGAGCAATATAAAGTGTTCGCAGCAGACATTTTCGCATTTTACAGGATTGCAATAGGCTTTCCAAATTAAGTAATTCCCATCCTTTTTGTCTGAGGACTGTAGTAAACCAACCTCAATTGCTATTTACTACTATTACCACTATTACCTGCTATTTACAACTTCAGCTTTCTTTTTAAAACCAGACTACCTATACACTGCCAGACACTCGCTTTGCCTGATATCTTAGAATATATTTTACTTTTATCAAGAGGATTTGAACCCATACGTATGGGTGTTGTGGACAACTTATGAGAGCATTTGAAAGAATGAAAGATGTACAAATTGGGGAGTGTTGGATTGTTCGTCTATGCTTCAACATCATTTAAGACCGCTGCGTCTAACTTAACTGCAGGATAAGAGGGCATTCCCGTCGTGTATTTTACGACTTTTTAATGATCATTTGGAGTCCACCGACAAAACAAATTCTGCACTAAGCCGCAAACCCCGTCCGCTACACAATGGAGAGATCAACGGAAGATTTTTTCCGGTATCAGTGTCCCGTCGTCCATTCAAATACAGTGGAACTTGCTAAAGTGACTACCTTGGTAGAGATCGCCTATCTGTAGTGACCACTTTTATGCAGTTTCGCTTTACAACCATCACACTTTATCACCTTTGTAAGGGGACTATCTTTATAAGGTGACCAGTTTTGTTCTTCCTAAGGGTAGTCCCATTAGACAGGCTACACTTTACATATAAAACTGAGGAACTGTGCTCCAGTCTTTATTGTGGCGATAGCGTGTCAATAAAATTTGCCCCTCCGTCTGTTTAAAAATAAAAGGTGTATCTTATTTTTGTAAACAGAGAAATTATGTTTACCCCAGAGAAGGATTCAATGAGTATTGGTGTAAATATCTTTGATATACTATATATACAGTTGGTTCTCTGTTTAACGACTTTCAGGGAACCGTGAAAAATCGTCCTTAGAGATCTTCCTTAAGCAGAATTTTTTAAAGAATAACATTTCCCTTCACACTTTATATTCTTAAGACTGTTAATATAGTTCTTAATATATTGGCGTGTTTAAGGGTGTTACTTTTATTATCATCATATTATTTTATCCGCAAAAACTTATTTTAAGTTACCTTAAAAAAGGGTAGTAAAAACAAGCAATGCAATAAAATAAGGTTTTAAGAAAATCAAAAAAAGTCAATTGTTTCATTTCTCGCCTTCCGCGTTACTCTTTCTTTCAGATTTTCTAAAATGTGAAATGTGTCACTTTCCACAAATTCTGAATTTTTCTATCAAACCAGCCGAAACCTGAGAATTTTGCATTCCAAATTTTTCTGCCAAAAGCATAGCACTTTCTTTGAATGTCACTCAAATTGCTTGATTTTATTTCATTTTGGGAATACGGCCAATTCTCTATACGAGGGATCTAGGCCGAGCACGGGGTGCCCTCCATGGGGATCTTAATCCGTATTTAAGCGAAGTTTCGGATAAAACCGCATAAGACTCTCAAACGGCCAGTTTTCGACGGACGCGACGTGAGTTTGAACCAGGCACTTTCCTACTCCCAGTTGAGAGCGCTATGTGATCGGCCACTGGTCGGGCCTCCAGAAATTGGAGTTGTGTTATATGATGTTATGGCAAGCCTACACGAGAGACATCGCGTATTCTGGGGCGGCTGCCTTGGTTGGGGAAGTTTTTCAGAGGTTCTAACGCATTTTCACGTAAAATCTTGAGAAAACCGACCAAAACTCCAGACCGTTAGATCAACAGCCGCGCGGTAGGCCCAACGCGGGACCTTCACACATCAGCCGTCTATCAGGTTAAGTGTCTTATCCACTCGGCCATGGTCGGGTCCAGAAATGAGAATGTTGGTATGCTTCTTGAAATCATTTTAATGCAGATGTGCCTTATCAAACTCTTCTAATTGGCCACATTGACTTTTTGGCAGCTTGGATTTGGATCCCGAACTAAATTTTTGTGCTGCTTCAAGAATTTTCTCTTTGCTTCTAAAATACCTTTGAGAATAGACTCAGGTAGTTGAAACTGTCTTGCGTATTGCACCTTCGACATTCCCCAACACTTTTTTTCCTCACTCTTAAAAATTTTCCCCTGTTCGTGTAGCGTAAGATGTAAAAAAAAAAAAAAAAAAAAAAAAAAAAATCGTCGTTAAACAGAAACAACGTCGTCTTTGAATATAAATTTTTTACGTCGGAGGGGCCGGGACTTTGAAGTATTGTCTTCAAAAAGAGATCGTCGTTAAACAGAGTCAACTGTATATACACTGCTACTTTTTTAAATTTCAGTTCATGTGAAAATTTACAACAAAAAAATTTTTTAACTTCCCTAATCCATAGTATAGCTAGCTCTGGGGGGGGGGGCTCGAGCCCCCAGAGCGCCCCCCCCCTTGGATCCGCCACTGGATATCCCTATCTGCATCCGCGAATATTTGATGAAAAAATTATCCTTATCCATAGGGTAATTCCGGGATAGATGGACCAGCGGGTGAGATGGACCAGTCGAATATTTAGACTGCGCCTCTCAATACATAGCGAAACTATCTCAGTGAGAGATTTTGCAAGGTGTGCTACTATTTTCTACTCAAAAAAATAATAATTTTTCAACTAATTATCATTGTTGCTGTTAGTGAATCACATAATTTTTTCATATGGTTATAATTCTACAGTTAAAAGTTATGTTTTATATGTGATCTGTCTAGTTTTGATTATGTAATCTCGGGGAACATGTAGGCTTCCAAATAACCTAAAATGGCGATGTGAAATCCACAATGTAGAGTCAGGGTGGATTGTACTTGTCATCCGGACGATCGGGAGAGATGGACCAAGGTTTGTATCAATTTTAAGTCATAGCACATAAAAACAATTTCATATGTATTAAATGTCACATAGTAATTCATGTAAACGTAATAAATTAATTGAAATTAATTTAATTGCTAGGAAGTTAATTTTAATTTTCATGTAATGAAAACAAACATTTATAAATTTAATATATGTACAACCTTTTCATTATTTTATGGGGGTCTATCTTACCCATTCATATGGTCCGTCTAATTCGGAATAGCCCGAGTAGTATCAAATCGATGGGAGAGTTGAACCGGAATCCTTATCTTGCTCCCCCCTCGAAAACATGCTACCGCTGTCCCTTTGCGAGACCCAAAAAAAGAAATAACTTGTCATATAACATATCGTTGAAATAATGCAATTATTTTTGATAGATATAAAAATTATTGTCTAACAAAACAGTCTGAGGAAAAAAAAGGAAAAAAATTATCCGATTCTGATCCGTCAGAGCGAAACATTTTATCCGGATCCGCTCTATTTTCAGCGGATCTTCCACGGATATTTTAACGGCTTTTCATTCGACATTCGGAAACTTTCACTCATTTTTTAAATTCGCATCATATGAATAAAAAAAAAACATGAAAGATATTTATAGTTGTATATGTATCAGGCAGTCCCTGTTTACAGAAAAAACTAAACGATAATCCCCCTATGTATATCCCGCGTGGATTTAAAAAACAATTACACGACATCTAAGAGGCGAAGATAATTTTAGAATAGGTATGCTGCTGCAAGATCAAATGATATATTTATGACTATGTAATTTTATCTCTCACCCCCTTTACTGAAAATTGTCCGAAAAATGTGTCCCAAAAAATGCGACATAAAAGTAAGAATAAATTGTTGAGTATTGAATTGTTTATTTTTTTACTGTGCAATGTCTTATCCTCCTGAATTCCGTATCCCTCAATAAACATTTAATGCGACATAAAAGTAAAAATAAACTGTTGAGCATTGAATTTTTTATCTTTTTATTGTGCAATGTCCTATCCTCCTGAATTCTGTATCCCTCAATAAGCATTTATCTACTTAACTGTAACTGCGCTCGCGCAAGCATTCTTTTTACTTCTTCTATACTTTTTTCCTTCTTGATCTTACCTTGTTATGTGATGTGCCTATTTCTTCCGTTCTAATTTAATAAAGTAAATGTTATGTTAAAATTCCACGCTTACTATGTTCTATTACTATAACTGCTAACATTTCTAAAAGGTTATGGACAATAGATGGATTAATTTATTTATTTGCTGATTTTTAACGTTCGTTTCAAGGCTGCATCATTCATCCTCAAAATAGCGACTGGAACTTGGCAAATTGAAACGCTGAATAAAGATAATTACGAAACATGGAAAATGCAAGTGAAAGCGCTTTTAATAAAGAATGATTCCTGGATTTATGCATCAGGTTCAAAGCCTAAACCTGAAGTTTTGGAAAATTACGAAAAATCGCAAGAAGAGTTCGATATGTAGGTCCAAATGGACGAAAAAGCAAAAGCATATATAATTCCATGTATATCTCCATCTGAACTCAATAAAAAAGTGACACTTCATCAGATGTCTGGAAAAAACTGGGAGAAATCTATCAGTCTAAAGGACCTGCTCGTAAAGCTGCATTGCTGAAATCTTTAATTCAATATAAGATACCCGACTCGTCTAATGGAATTCACGACCATTTGAGAAAATTCTTCGACATAGTGGACAGACTTTCAGAAATGGATATTAAAATAGACGACAACTTGCTGACTGTTAATGCTGTTATATAGCCTCCCTTCTACTCTCAGAACAATTTCCGATGTGCTGTATGGAATCAAGAGATGAGCTTCCGGAGCCAGAAATACTCAGAAGCAAAGTAGTGGAGAAATTCAATGCACAGGCGTAACGATGATAGACAAGCGGAAGACGCAGGTGCTTTCGTGGCTGCTTCCTAGAAAACCTGCGTCTAAAAATAAAAATATGTAGGAAGATGCCTCGGCCAGCCGACTCATAAAATTAAGGATTGCATCAAGAATAACTTGTAAAAGTGTAAACGCATCGGGCACTGGGCTAGCGAATATGAAAGTGGGAAAAAAGAATAATTTTAAACATAAGCCTAATAGCCTAGGACTCTGGGATTACCAGGCGAAATACATAGCAACCTACTCGCCTGAACGCTCTCTCAACAATATCAAATAACGAAAAGCAAAATTTTTGGTGTGTTAAGATAGATACTAAAATTATATAAGTGTACTTCATTTTCATCGACCTCACGTTTGCAATTGCAAGGAAAGAATCAGGAAACCCTCGTACTTCCAGTCTATGAAATAAAGGCAAAGGAAGAATAAAAGAAAAAAGAAAAAGGGGTGAGAGATAAAATGACATAGTCGATTAATATCGTTTGAAGATGTACCAATATGAAAGCTAAAAATTAGGTTCAGAGGGCATTAAGCTTGACCATAGCACAGCTAATTTTCAGCTTAAAAATTTTCCTTAAAAAAAAGTTTCCGAAATGAGAACGGCGGCGCCCATCGGCGAACTCGCCCCACATATTTATTTTTTCCACGCATTCTCCCCCTCTATGCTGAAATTTTAAAGTTATTTTAATTTGTTTTACATCAAGCGTCCGCGGCCGGGATCCAACTCGGGTACTATGGGCGGGAGGCCAGCGGCTAAACCGTTGTTTTAGCTCATAGTTGTTTTAGTCAGAGCTGCCTCGCGTTGCTATGACTAGAAGTTTGAAGTGACTGTTACGGTTGTCACGCCGTTTTCTGGCTGAGCGACGATCGAGCCTCGGTGCGATTGTCGATAAGTTTTCTTTTTATTTTTCCGTGGGATGAATCAAAATTAGAAAGCATATAACCTTATAAAGCAGCACGACTTTTTAAAACTTTTCAATATCGCAAACACACTCAGGTTGTGTCGAATGAGACAAACGACGACTCAAATCGAGACGAAACGACTGAGTTTGAAATTGAATTTCGTAGGTATAATTGTATTAGTTGAAGAATTCCAATATGGAAATATATGAAATTTTATTTATTAATTCTATGGTCAAGTACATTTATGAGACTGATGATAAATTATTCGTTATGTGGATGTGGCTTTCCAAATCAAGCAGTAATCAAGTTGTATTCAAGCTTGACAGTTCAAATGACTTCTCCAAGCTTGCTGCAAGCTTAAAATGAATTGAACTGTCAAGCTTGTATTAATACGTCAAATTCAAAGAAATGTCAAGCTTGATTTAAGCTTATGTGCTGTCTGGGCCCCCTGCTGGCGCCTACTTTGATTATTAGAATAATTCGTGAAAACACAAAAAATTTTGAAATTTACAGTTGCCATGGTTATACTAAACCCAAAACCTATTAATACGAACCAGATCGTAGCCAGAATTTTTTCATGGGGGATGTTACAACTACTGCTACTTACATTTGTGTATACGTGTATGTGATAAGGGAGCGAAAAATATGCATTTTGTATGGCAAAAATTATTTCGTGGGAAATGGAAGGGGGGGGTGACCCCCCCCCCTTCCCAATAGGCACATGAGGCGCTCTCAAAAAGAATATATATAATATATATAAATTTATGTTCAAAAAACAGGAACTTTGTTCATAGTTCTAGGATTCCTACTACTGCAGAAAGCTCTCTTGAACAACATTTTCTTTGGTGCCCTTTGTCTCTTTCTCTCTTTACAGCATTGGATCATAATCTATATTAATACTTTAGTAGTCCCACCATGGACGAGTAGATAAGGCACTCAGAAGGGTAGACGGCCGAAGTGTGAAGGTCCCGTGTTTGGCCCCCATCACGTGGCTGTCGATCTAACGGTCTAGAGTTTTGGTGGGTTTTCTCCAGGTGTAACGTGAATACGTGTTAGAACTCCTTAGAAAATCCTCCGACTAACACAACCCTCATCCTAGACAGATACCCCTCATGTAGATTTGCCTTAATACGCACAGTACAATATAATATTTTAATAACTAATAATTTTGATTTATAAGTAATTAATGCTTTCATTCCTTATTTCAGTGTAAAAAACCGAGAAATGTTCCTTGGAAATAATGAGAAAAGAGACTCACAAATACCATACAGAAAGTGAACATTTTCATCTGAAAACTTTACATTTTTCCTTTAAACCGTCCCTTAACCGAATATTGCTCTCACGATTTGCTTAAAAACACACATTTCACTTAAAATGACCAGAGCTGTAAAAAAAATCAGGAATGTTCCTTGAAAATAATAGGCAACTGAAGAGCCGTAAATTCCAAGGAAAGTTACATGAAAGTACCAAGAACTTTACTGAACAATATACAATTCAGTGGAGCCTTCCTGAATTATTCAGTATAAGTTCCTGGTATTTTCATGTAACGTTCCTTAGAATTCTAGGGCACCTCAACTATCCTCTCTTTCCAAAGAAAATTCCTAGATTTTTTTATAGTGTTTTAATTTGTTTCTAGATTTCGCCTTAAAAAAAAAAAAAAAAAAAAAAAAAAAAAAAAAGCAAGCAAGCGCAGAGAGTCCGGAATGAATCAGATTGGGCGCAGTCGCTGGTATTGCAGGGGGACATTCAAACACAGCTGCTTTAAAAACTTTCCCCCCAACGACCAGAAAGTGGGTGGATTGATAAGAATACTTCTCAAAGAGAAGAGCCTGAACTGCTTGATTCTACGGTTTCTGATTAACAAATTTGTCAAAAATTAAATATTTTATATTTTTCAACCATTCTTCATGTAAATGATTTAGGAAAGGACAGTGACATTTTCAAATATACCTAGAATCAGTGGCGTAGCCACTGGGGGGTTAGGGGGGTCACAACTCCCTCCCCCATGAGGAATTTTTTGCTATACAAAATGTATATTTTTCACACCCTTATCACATACACGTATACATATAAATGAGTTGCAGAAGTCGTAACACCCACCCAACCCCCCATGAAAAATTTCTGGCTACGCCACTGTCTAGAAAGTATAGTTTTTTGGATTTTAGCTGTAAAGAAATTTAAAGGAATAATTTATCTTCTATCGAAAAATCACTAAAAACGAAAATTTAAGAGATAACAAATTTTAGAGATAACAAATTTAATTGTTTTTAGAATCGAAATAACTTTCCGAGGATGTAATAAAGAATTGCTGACTAATAATTAAGCAGATACGAGCTAATATGTGTGAGATAACACAATTTTTAGGAAAATTAATATTTGATAATTTTAAAAAATATTGAAAAATTAAAAAGATCTGTACTTTGTGTCACAGGAATTTCATATGCCTACAAATTTTCAGCTCGATCGAATGATAGAAAGTGGGTTAAAATTCATCCGCAAATTTTGAGTTGGAATGACTTAGAGTTAATTATATATACATAAAAGCATATCATTCTATAATTTAAATAGAATGAAAAAAATGTAAATGATGACTAAATTAATTATTTGCTTTATCTAAATATATTTATGATAACTGCATTATAGTTACAGCATGTATTTTATAGTCGCAAATGAAAAAGCTAAACATTAATAAAAAACGTAGGGGAGAAGCTTAGAGCATATACATTTTCAGTAACAAGTGGATTATTTTTAACTCAGTAATAGTGGTGGGTAAAGTCGGTCCTTTTGAGGATCCGGTCCGAACGGATCCGATCCTCTGAAGGACCGACTCCTTCGGACCCGGTCCTATTGGATCCGCTCCCAGGAAAAGGAACGGGTCCGGACCCGTTCCTTTCGCTCCGAAATCGGAACCGGTCCGGACCGAGAGGAACGACTCCGGATCCATTTGGCGGAAAGAAGTGGATCCGGACAGAGATGAACGACTCCGGATCCATTGGGCAGAAAGAAGTGGATCCGGACAGAGATGAGGATGAGCAAATGGAGAGTATCCGGACAGAGATGATCGAAAGGAAAGATCCCAGCCAGACATAACAGAAATAAACGCTCACATGATTAATTTTTACTAAATATTGGACATAAACATTCTTTGTTTTGTAATATACACGAGAAAGGTAACTGGATCTTAAATCCAAAATTCTTTTGTTTTGGGGTAAAGGGGTAAATTTTCAGTTCAGCAGGTCTGGGAATGGTATCTCTTAGAACGCTATTGTTATTAGGTTTCCTAAGCATATAACATATGGACCATAGGAAAAGCGTCGGGAGGGGGGCACAGGGTGTCCCGTGCCCCCCTCCCCCCTTAAAAATAGAAATTTTTGATTCGAATTTCAAAATAAAATGTTAAATAAAACATTTGCTTGAAATTTTAAAAATAACTTTCCTTTTTCTGCTCTTACATTCGATATGTGCCCCCCTCAAATCTTTCTTGTGCCCCTCCAAAATTTCAGTAGGTCCGGGAGCAGTGATAAGCCCCTCCTTAGGAAGTTACTGTTATATTATTAGGTATTGTTATAAGCGTATGGTACATATGAACCATAGCATTATAGTCGGGGGGAGGGGCACAGGGTTTACGTGTCCCGCTGCCCCCCCCCCAACTTACTCTCAAAATCTTTTAAACAAACATTTGTTTCAAAATTTAAAAGAAACTTCCATTTTCTGCTCTTAAATTAAATATGTGCCCCCCCAAAAAAAATCTTTCATGTGTTACCAGGGGCGTAGCCAAGGGGGGGTTAGGGGGGTCATAACCCCCCCCCCATGAGGAATTTTTTGCCATACAAAATGTATATTCTTCACTACATTGTCACACCCACGTATACATATATATGAGTTGTAGTAGTCGTAACCCCCCCCCCATGAAAAATTTCTGGCTACGCCCCTGTGTGTTCCTCCAAGATTTCAGTAGGTCTGTGAGCGGTGATAAGCCTTCCGCCTTCCTTAGAAAGCTCTTGTTATTAGGTTTTCCTAAGAATGTAATACATATGAGCCATAGGTGTATATCGGGGGGACAGAGGGGGGGCACGTGTCCCCCTCTCCCCCAACTTCGTCGCAGAATCTTTTTCATTTTAAAAATTTGTTTGACGCGTTGTTTTAAACCGCTCCACTTAAAAATGCGAAACTCCAGTCTGCGTATTTACAATATATTTTTAAAAAATTGTCCACTGTCAAGGTTGTTTAATTTAAACGTTACTTTTTTAAGCACTGGTTTAAACAACCTTTCTCATTTTCAATCTGTCTTACTGGTTTTAAATACTTCCTGGCTAAAAGAGTTTCTTTAGAACTTTAATTAATTAATTAATTTTAATTTTTTAATGCAATACAAAATACTTTATGCAAAAAAGGTTTTATTTGATGAATAAAGGTGAATAATCTTTTAACTTTTCATAATTACATAACTCTCACGTGTTTACATTAAGTTATATTACTTAAGTTACATTAAGTTATATTATAATAGATTTATTGTTATCCTACTTATTGTCTTTTAATCATATATGAAGTTCAATGTTTGATAATTTACCTTTGAACTTGTATATCGTCATTCTCCCGTGTTTCAGCATCTTTTTTAAATGCTTGCTAGTAAAATAAGTATAATAGCTTAATAATGAAGAGAAAGCTTTATATAGGTTTATCTTATAAAGCTTTAAAAAGCATTTCTTTAATCGTATACCTTTTACGTCATAGTATGATTACTTTTTACTGATTTCATGATAATTTAGTAAACGGTTGAAGTGTGTAAGTCCAGGAATCTGGGCTACCACGCGCCTGTTTTCTCCAGATGTCACGTGAATACGCGTTAGAACCCCTTAGAAAGTCCGCCTACCGAGGCACTCCCATCCTTGGCAGATCGCCCTAGCGTACAGTTGCCGTAATCACACAAGCAAACCCATTTTTTCTTTTTCTATCTTTTTTTTTTGGGGGGGGGGGGGGTGAAGGAAGGAAGAGTTTTTAAGTATGTGAAATCCCGTGCATTTTTAAAGTCCCCCCTTTAAAAAGCAGACCCCACCCCCCGAAAATAAAAAATGTGTGGGCGCCCATGGTGACATTATTTTATACATAACTATTCGCAAATATCAGATTACTCTAAAATTTAAGTCAATCAAAGGCACATATCTCTCATCTACTGAATGTTTTGATGCTACTTTATTTTACTTTTTTTGTACTGGCATGTATACAATTCATGTCACATTATATATAGATGTCACATAAAACTAGGAAATAAAAATGATTTAAATATTTCAGCGGAAAGAAATCAACTTATTACGTCTTAAAGTTTCATTAAAATTTAAATAATTCACTTGAAATCAATTAAGTTCTATCAGCCCTTGCAAATTTCCTTTCAAATAATTTAGTATGTTTTATTTTAAAAATTCTTAATAAAAGAATTTTATCTTTTATAAACAGAATAATCGGTATAAAATTAATTTTTAAAAAATCTGATAAAACATATTTACTATCACAAAACTTTTGAATGTTTCTGCTGGATATAATATATTCTTAAATGTAAAACAAAAGAAATTTGGTGCGTCTACTTTTGATTGAATGCTATTCTCATATTTTATCCAAAACGAAGCAAGTTTATGTTCAATATTTAAATAAAAATTATTGTTCTTAGCTGGGGGAATTCTTTTATTCTTGTTGGCGACCCTTCGCGTTTTTTCCGGTTAGTAACAAAGAAGCACAGCGTCGTCTGAAGAACTACCCCTCAAATTCCAAGAACGCGCTCCTTCGCTACCTTTTGTAGACGCAAATATCCCCGGGCTATCAGAGAATATCCCGAAAAGAGCGTTTATCTTTGATCACTTTGGAAATTATGTAGAACCTTCCATAAAGGGAAGTCGAAGACGAAAAGAAAACGAGTAAAAGAAATGTCCCTGGTCAATACCTGATTAGAAAATAGAAAACGTAAAGAAATTCCTTGTTGAATATAAGAATGACTAAAAGTAAACTTTAAACTACAACAACAACGGAGAAGACTGATTACAATTAAAGCAATTGAGCTTTAATTGTAAAACTTAGCTTACAAAACACCAAACAATGTTGCATTAACGTAAAGTTGTGTTGTTGAGATTAAAAATTATAAAGTATTGAGACGAGTTCAAGTTAAACTTTCCTATATAAGAAAAAGGTTAATTCTCTAATAATTCCTGTAAAATAGACATTTTTATCTTTCATCTTCTTATTTTTTTTTTTTTCTAAAAGTACTTTGGCTTAGCTGTAAAATTAAATCTGAAAATTATTTTTAGTGGTTTGTGTCATTTTAAATGTTTTCTTTTAATATCTCGTGCATTTTATTTGATTTCATTTTAAATGCTTGAAGATAAATCATCATTCTTTTTATCCGTTTTTGTATAACCAACTCCTACCCTCTCCCCCACACACGCTCACAAAAATAAATAAATAAAGCATGAAAAAAATTCTTCTGAACCATATTTTTGTTCTAATTATTTCTATTGGTATCAATCTACAGAATTTTACAGTGCAGAAGAATTCATACAAATAATACATGTTCTATTGCAGAATTTCTTAATATTATTATTAACAGAATTCTATTATTAACAGAATTATTATTAACAGATATATTCTTATTAACAGAATTTCTTTTTGATTTTTAAGATTAAAAAAAAAAAGACTTTCTCTTGAAAATAATTAAACGGAATAATTAAACTCTATACATAACTTAATTCATTAAATTTACAGTAACTTCTCAATTATTTCATTTGGTTGTGTTGTTGAACAGGAACCAGAATTGATAATTCAATCGGTAGTACATAATCAGCCGTACAGATTTAGCATGCACATTCATCGTGTGTACGTGTTATTGTTAGATCCTTATTCCAACAAACTATCATGGACTGTTTCTACAAATTAATATTAAGTAAAACCAGTATTATTAAAGCTCATCCAAATAATGCAATAATCTAAATATATAAAATAAGAAGAATTTTCCTGTTTGTCTGTATGTTCATTCGCTATAGGCACCTAGAACTTACGTCGAATCTTAACGAAATTTGGCCCACTGGATCATTGAGCGATTTCCTTCTGTGTTCATCATTGCTTCCCGGCAGCGTTTTCCCAAACCCTCAAGACTTCACGCACTTGGCGAAAACAGGAGCGCGCCAACGATTTGGCGGAAGAGAGGAGTTACGCGAGCTTGTAGTCGCTATAAGGTTGCAGTGCTAGTAAGACCGCCTCAAGAATTTATGATGTAATAACAGGCGCGCTTTTCTGTGTTTAAAAAATGTAATTAGTTTAATATATTGGTAGAATATGAAAAGTATATAATATGATTGTATATATAAAACATTTATTTATAGATAAAATTTAACTTATCGGCTCCGCAATTTTATCCTAGGCACTTTAAAATTGTTTATCGCATGTTCTTTTTGGCGCCATCTACTTTCTTTTGAGCGTAATTATCAGAATAGGTTTATTGATCTATTGCATTTAATAAACATGTCTCCGACATATTTAAAGAATGTAATTTGTTAAATAATAAATGGTAGAGTAAGAAATGTATATAATTATACATTCTGTATTATGTACATTTGTGTTTTTATCTGTAAAGCCATTCATTTACAGATAAAAACACAACTTAAATGTTTAAAACTTTTCTATAAGCACTTCAAAAAAATGCCTAATATTTTTAATTTGGTGCTACCGACGTTTTTTTTTTTTAATTTTTTTTAACGGATTTGTCTTAGTAATAGTAGATTTCTTAATTTTCTGTTGTAAGTTTAATTTCTAGCTTCATATTGAAACATATAGTTATTTTTTCCTTCTTATTCAAAACTGAGAACATGCAAAATAAGTCAATATTTCGTTATCAAGCGTAATGAATTCACCAAGAATTTTTTTTAACTAATCTTCAATAATAAACTATCATTTTTATATATTGAGAAATTTTACTGTGATGATTCCACTTTTTATCTATTTGATTGCCGCACAGCCAGCTGTCGTCAAAAAAGGGGTCTCTAAATCTGTGGCACGCGATGAACGTTTCGATCGTCCGCCCTCTTGCTGGTAGTTAAGTCGAGCGATGGCAACGGCTGCCCTTTTTTCAGCATTGGGAAAGGGTTGCGCCTCAAAGGGTTAACGTCAAAAATGCTCGAATGTGCAGCGAACACTTCGAAGAAAGCCATTATATTGATGACTTACAAAACAGACTTTTAGGTCTGCCTATAAGAAAAATATTAAAAGATTCCTACAGTTAATTTACCTTCTTTTAAATTGGAAGAAAAAACAAATCCTAGATCGGAAAGGCAAAAAAAAGAGGAAAGATTCGGAAGATGCTTTCAGTAGACTAAGTATAATTTAAGTCCTAAGAAAATACGATCAGAAGATACAATAAATGATGATGATGAAGTAAACTTGAATGAAAGTTCAACGAAAGACAGTTGTAAAAACTGTGATGCACTGGAAGAAGAAATCAGCAGTTTAAAAATTGAGTTAGAGTGTGCAAGAAGGAAATTAACAATATTAAAAAATAAAAATCGTCGTTCATTTAAAATCATGGCACAGAAATTAAAAAGAATCCTTCTGTATAAAAAAAAATAAAACATCTGAAATTGGAAAATTAAAAAGGAAAGTATGCATCCTGGATAAAGAGAACAGAAAATTAAAGAATCTAAACGAAAAATCTTTTTACTTTATTAAAATATTATAGAAAGTACTCATATAATTGTTTTGCACCTTAAAAAATTAGTTAATAAAGTAAAACAATAAAATTAACTATTTACATTAAATCTTTTTAAAAATATCAGCTTTAAGCATTATTAGAATCGACTTTACAGACGAAAAGAAAAAATTAGTTTTTGTGTTTTTATCGGCGATCTTCAATTGGTCTTTCATTTCAAAAAAAAATTATCATCTTCAACACTTTTAATAAGACGGTGAAAAGTTTCTAGTCCTATTACAGCATCCGGAAAACTAAGAATTTCTGCAATCTCTTATTCAGTTTAGCTCATTTCTTAATTTTCTGTAACCTCATGAATTTCATGCACTGTTAGCATTTCACTGGCCAATGCCATACTTTTTCAGTCCTAAAAATTGATTTTTCAAACAGTAATAAGAAAGGGAAAAAAATTAAAAACAAAACAAAACAAAAAACGAAAGTCACACGTAAAAACGCTCTGAATGTAAACTTAGAAGTGGAAAAAGACTTTTTAAGCAGGAAAGTGTTTGGAACGAAACTTTTTAAACGGGTTGTTTTCACATTGTAAGAATAGGAAAAAATAGGGAACCGCAAATAAGAACTTTTTAGTCGGGAATTTTTTAAATGGGTTTTACTGTATATTTTTTAACATTTAAAATTTAAACACACACACACACACACACATATATAAAGAAAGTTTGTGCATAATGTTTTATTTTGAATGATTCTTTTCTTTCTTTTTTTAGAAAACAATCCTATATTAATTACTTTATCTCAAAACAGAAAATCTGGTTTCTACTTGAATACATTTTTGAGAGCCTATGTATATTATATATTACTAATAGAAAGGGATTCACAGAAGCAATTGTTTTAATTTTTCCTAAAAATATATCACACTAAATCTAAAATGTCATAGATAACATTTTAAGTGAGAAAAATCTAATAAAAGTCATTGAGAAAACATTATCTCCACGACTTCTCCCCTGTCTTCACATCTCGCAGGCGATTGACCCAGCCCTTGTGATTCTATAGCCCTGATGAGAGGGTGGCTTTCGCAATGCACGTCTCTCTTCCGCCAAACCGTTGGCTCCCTCCTGTTTTCGCCAAGTGCGTGAAGTCTTGAAGGTTTGGGAAAACGCTTCCCGGCACAGGTCTTGGGCCGCAGTGGGAGAAATGATGTGGGGTAACAATGGGGTAGCTGATCACAGAAGGAAAATCGCTGCGTTCGCGTCTTTGCAACGGTGAGAAGCAACCCAGACAGTAATTTTAGAAAAGTTGTGCCTTAACACTCAATGCACCCGCGCAACGCCCGTCAGTTTGTGTGAGTGCACAAAAGGGGGGGGAGGGGGGAAGGCACTCGATATATACTCACGCACTTTAAACCGAATTACAGAAGAGAAAAATTGTTTAAACCAAAAGCTTAAAAATAACCTTGTTTGAATTAAGCAACCCTGACAAGGAACAATTTTTTTAATTATATTTTGTCAAGACGCAGGCAATAGCTTGCATTTTTAAGTGGAATGGTGAAGTGAACGGTTAAAAACGACCCGCCAAACAAATGTTTAAAATAAAAGGATTTGGAAGCGAAGTGTTTAGGGGGGGGGGGCTTCGTGTGGAACTTGGCATAGAAAACTCGACATATAAAATCTGCATTGCACTTTAAATCACACTTCTTTTTGGAAAACCATTCCAGATTACCTTAACAATTATGAAAGCAAATTAAACCAGCACATAAGCAATTGGCAAATCAGAGACGCTCCTGGCAAAATGGACATATAGTAATCATTTTATAAACTAAAACCATAATGAATTATGCTATTTGAAACATATTTTGATGATATTTGTGCAACAATATATGAAAATTTATTTTTATTCAGTACGGAAAAAAGTTGTATAAAATATAATCGTGCTTTACATTTAAAATTGGAATAACACAGTGGAATAATACAATGCCAAAAATATCATTCTGAATTACTGTAGATATTTACAGACAATTTTTAAAAATACTCAACATTTTCACTTTACATTAAAATAAGAATACTCAATAATATGAAAAATGGAAAAAAAAATGAATGAAATCTAATTCGAAATCATAGTCTACGCCATATTATTTTTAAAACATATATAAAAACTCCACTGCACTCTAAATCACCCTTCTATTTGGAAAATTGTTCCATATTACCTAAACAATTATCAAAACAAATTAAACTAGCACACTAGCAATTGGTAAGTCAGAGACGCTTTGGCTAAATGGATACATAGTATTCATTTTATAAACTAAAACCATAACGAATTATGTTATTTGAAATTTATTCTGATGATATTTGTGCAACAATATACGAAAATTAATTTTTATTCAGAACGAAAAGAGTTGTATAAAATATGATTGTGATGACTAGGGTACGAAGGGTATTTTATTTATAAGCCTTCTTATGATTACCATAGCCCGTTCGTGTAAACATAGTGCTAAAAGTTCTCCTTATTGAATTTGCAAAATATACATCCATCTAATGCAAGGTATCACTGAAATGTGCACATAAAAATTCAAGCTAAATAGTCAGCTTCAAACTTTCTAGCACATATTCATTCAAATTTCAATTAAGAAGTGTACAATGCCAAAAAGTGTTTCTTGTGTACGAAGTCAATAATGAATCAGAATTATTTTCTCAGTTACATATACATATTCTATATAAATATTAACGCTAAAATAGCTTTAATAATGTTTAATTATATTTTTTTCCTTCTAAATTTTAACGCAGGCCTCTAAAATGGTAGGAGCCCACAGGTGAAAGCCTACTCAGCCTAATGGGTAATCCGGCCCTGTTTAGGTATAGTCCCTCTTTCCCCATGACAGCCCCCTCCTTCCTCCTCTATAATTTTTATGGTTTTGTAGCAGTTACGCTAGTTTGATATTCCATAAATAATAATTTACAAACATAGGTGCTCCATAGAGTGCTTTTACAGAAGAGGGAGGCTATTTGCAAGTGTGGGGTGGAGGTGGGGGTCGAATACGAGTATATGTATCACACGCCCAATTCACACATTTTTCTAAAACCATTTTTTGATTTTGATCGTTTTCTTTCATTGTGAGTTCGAGGCAACTACCCCATTCACCCTTACCTTAATCATGCTCGCTGTGACTCCCCCTTTCATTTGCCCTCTATGTATGGATGAATATGGATGAATGCACATATTTACAAAACGGCTGCATATTTTTCTGCCAAGGAATAACGACTGAGCACATAGTCAGAATATTGTGTGCATACTTTAGTGCTGTTATAAAATAAAGTAAATTAGTCAGAGACTAATGGTTTTCTAAAGAGGAATTCTCTTTCAGCAACACAATATGATATGTATGCACATGATCAAGGCCTCTCTGAATTTTGGGCCTTGTCCAAGCTCGGCTTGGGCCCTCGTTTTTTTTTCTTCCTTCTTTCTTGGCAAGATGGTTAAATCTAGGCCCAGGGGGGTCATGACCACTGTGACCCCCTCTGGAACCGCCACTGGCACCACATGCAGCCAAGAGTAGCAAAATAATAAACCGAACAGAAATCTTGCAATTATGAAGCGAAATTCGCCTAAAACAACGAGTCTTCTTAAAGATTTTATGGTTTTCAAATGTTCGTTTCTAAATTTTCGTATTTATGTGTAAACTAACAAAAGTTTTTGAAAATCGTAGGGGGGCTGGGAGACAGCTAAGTAGTGCTCAGCCCGCGTAGCCCGCCCCGCCCCCCCCCCCACCTCTGATTACGCCCTTGATGGGGGATAGAGTTTTATATGTAAAGAGAGAAGATAAGAGCAAGCAATTATAAAATATAATCCAGAAGTTGTGCTGCTTGAAGATTTTTATGAAATCATTTTTTATTTAGCTCTTAACTGTAGCTAAATCAGAAACGTTAAGCGTTCGATATTAGTAAAGTTTTGATAAAGCGTATAAAGAAATGAATACTGTCTATATCCGAAACTGTATTAAACATCAATTTTTCATCTATCTCACAAGGTTCTTCATGATTTAAAATCTTCAAACTTAAATTTGACTATCAATTTTCTGCCTTGAATTGTTTTTAAGTCACATTTAAACGGTTTATTTTCAGCATCGAAACTTAATACTGCTGGGAAATGGGAATGTCACAATCGTTTGCAGTTTTGCACAATGGGAAAATCTCCCTTATGGTCAGACGTCTACAGAAGAGTCTGTATCTCACAATAGAATAAAAGTGAAAGCTTTTGCTGTACTGATTTAAAAAAGAAAGATTACATTACATGAGAACGACCCTCCTAAAAAAAAAAGCGCAGTCTTCTCCCTACCAGAAAGCAATTCCAACATCAATTGTGTCAGGGTGTAAAATCTGAAGGGTTCTTGGGGGGGAAAAAACCCGTTTCTTTTTGCCTAGCTATCTGATGGTCATTTGTTTGTGCTTGCGCTCTTGATAAAGAAGGTTGACATCAGTGCCTTACGGCATTACAGGCGCCCAACGTAATTCCTGAATCTCTGTGAAAGAAAAAGCGGAGTGGGAGACAGAAGAAGCTAGCGATACATTCTCTATTTTTAGGATTCTTAAGTTTAACCGATTTGGAGGAAGAAATATGATTTGACACAAATAAGTTGGAGTGAAATTTTTGAAGGGGCTCAGCCCCCTGAATAAAAATATTGGGGGGACTGAAGCCCCTTCAAGCCCCATGAAGTCGGCGCCTATGCTTATAAGTTCTTTAAAATTTTTAAAGTCAATCTTCTAAGAGTCCGCCATGTCCGAGTGGATAAGGCACTCAAAATGGTAGACCGCTGATCGCACGGCTGTCGATTTAATGGTCTGGAATTTTGGTCGGTTTTCTCCAAATGTAACGGAAATACACGTTAGAACCCCCCCGCCCCAAAAAAAACCACACTTTTTAGGCAGATACCCATCGTGCAAGTTTGACTTAATATACGCAATATATACTTCTAAGACAGCTGGTTTGGAGGCCACCTTCTGGATCTACTAATGTCCTATCTCACAAAGCCAAATTTTCCCTTACGCGAGAGGTCTGGGAACGCATTTCTCGTGTAAGTCAAGACTCTAAAGTAATGTGGCTCGGACAATGAAATATTTTGTTATTTTAATTCGATAATTACACAAAGAACTCGAAGCCATAAATTGGGTTGATAAGGCACTATGACGAAGATATTTTATACTATTTCAAATATAAATTTATACGGAATATTTGGACAGGTGGGTCTATTATAACCTGAGGGTAGTAATGACCATCTGAGATTTTAAAAAGCTTTGAAATTTAAATTTACAAAAATATTAATAACAAACAAAATACGCATACTTAAGTACCGTGTTTACTCGCGTAACAGTCGCACTTTTTTGCCAATTTTTCAGAGTGAAAGTCTACGTGCAACTGTTATGCAGGGTAAAATTTACAACATGTTATTCTAACTAAAGCTATTTTTTCTACTTCAAAACGGGGGTGCGACTATTACGCGAGTAAACACGGTATTATGTATTTCAAAAAAGAGATAAAAGAAAACAAATAAAATTTGATTTAGTAGATTAAATTATATTTATGGAAATGAAGCATACAATTTATGTAATTCTAAATACATACGGTGAAGGAAAATGCAGTTTTGTCCCCAAAGCTTGCGACGCCCATGGACCCAGTTGAATGTTTGAATATAAATACTCAGCTAAATCACAACCTAAAAAAATTCAAGTTTTGTCTTTCAGTGAGTTTTAGAATTTATCGTAAATTTAAATATTTTCCATATTATCTAAGTTTTCAGCTTCCATAACTGACACTGCTCCTTAACATTTTCATTTCCATCTACAGATAAAATTTGGAAACATTTTTAACTAAGATTTGCGCAAAAGGTTTCAAAATCATCTAGAATGGAAATTTGATTCACCCCATCCATTACGGGAAGCTGTCGCTCTAATGGTCGGGAATTTAGTGTGTTTCACTCCATATGTAACTCGAACCTTATAACCCCTTAAAAAGTTTCCCACCCAAGGCATCCCCCCCGGCTGACAGCCTTCGTGTATCTTTGTCTCTTAACCACAGTAACCAAGAATCCATTATACTACTGCAGAAATACTGGCAGCCTTATTTTTCTAGAACTTAGGAACACATTTCGAAAATTCCCTTAAAGAATCTAATAAATACTACCTAAAAATGTTTTTACTACTTTTGGTTTCATATACAGTGGGAATCCAGAAACATTCCTAGACAAATATACTGTTTGTGTTTTAAACAGGAGTATGAAAGGCTTTTCTTTCCCTTTCCTGTTTACTTAAATTTAAAGATCACAAGAGATCCTAACACTTCTTCAGTGACACTACTACGTGTAATTCTAGTGCAGCTCATAAATTACATCAAGAGAGGGGGGGGGGGGGAATGAAATCAACAATTTTATGATTTTCATTTGCACATGCTATCTGAGCAATCTGTGGTGTTAAGATTAATTTAATGTCAGATTATAAAATGTATTTTTTGTATTTTGAAAATACAAAATACTATGAAAATATATTTTAAAATACATTCTCAAAATACTTTGTTTTTTGCAAGTGAAAATACAAAATACAAGATACAAATGTATTTTGAAAATACATGTATATTAACGATACTGCCAAACTCTGCAACTCACATACATGTATATCTGGGTGTGATAACGGAGTGAAGAATATACATTTTGTATGGGAAAAAAATCCTCATGGGGGGAGGGGGTTGTGCCCCCCTCTATCCTCCAGGGTTTTAAAAAACTTCCCTAAAAGACCCTCTTTAAATCAAATTTTAGTGTAACATGCAAGGTTTTTGACAAATTTTCATTTCTAAATGCTAAAACAGAAAAAAAAAAAAACTTTTAAAGTAAAGTTTTAAAATTATTTAAAACTCACTTCTAAAAATGTAAAATATTTTTTTTAAATAACTGTGACTAAAATTAATTAGTTAATTAATTAAATAGCTTTGTTCCAATAGTTCTAATAATAATACTTTTACTATTATTGATATTGTATAGCGTATTGCCACTCACCAACTTTGATTAAACATATCTCTGAGCCTTTTTATGGGAAAGGCTGAAGTATTTTTGTAAGAGGGATGTATAAAAAGTAAAATTTTGTAATTAATTACCTCTGATTTCCTGAGAGTTTTATTCGATAATATAAAGTAACTTTGTAATTTATTCTATATGTCTATGATCAATATTGAAAGAAGAAAACCCTAGATCAGTGTTATTAGGATATCTCTACAATAGGGATCGGAAGTGATAATAATTTTTACCCTATATTAAACATTTTACTTCCAATGAAAGTTATCATGAAAGTTGTTTTGGTTTCATGGTTAAGGGATGTCTACACGAGGGCAGTCTGCTTTATTAAGGGATGCCTTGGGCGGGGGACTTCCTGAGGGGTTCTAACGCGTATTCGGGTTACATTTGGAGTAAACAATTGCTCGGTAGCCCAGAACTCTAAACCTACACACTTCAGCAGTTTACCAAATTGCCATGAATTTAGGAAAAATTAATTATGACGCAAAAGGTTATTAAAAAAATCTTTCTTTTTAAGCTTTATAAGATAAACTTATAAAGCCTTTTCTTTTTATAAAACTAGAAACTTTCAAAATAAACTTTAAAAAGAACTTCCTGAAATACTCAAGAATGACGATAAACAAAAAATTGGAACGATAAATTATCAAATATTGATCTTCATACCTGAATAAAAGACAATTAAAAAAAGGATGCAATAATCTATTTTAACAATCAATGTAACTTTATGTAAAGCTGTGAGAGTTACTTAATTATGAAAAAGGAAAACATTATTCACTTTATTTACCAAATAAAGCCTTTTTTGCATAAAATATTTTGCATTGCTTAAAATAAAGAAACAAAAGTTTTAAAGAAGCCCTATTATTCAAAAGCTTTAACTAGTACAACAGATTTGATATTGAAAATATTGTTTAACCAAGGGCATAAAAAACTAATTTTGTTTGAATTAAACAACCCTGACAGTGGACAATTTTTTTTACAACATTTTGTCAAGGGGAAGAATGGAGTTTCCTTCTACATTTTTAGCTGGATCGGTTAATACGACCCGACGAACAAATTTTTAAAATGAAAAGATTTTGAGACAAAGTTGGGGGACAAGTGCCCCCCTGTGTTCCCCCAATACTACGCCTATGCTTCATATGTATTATATGCTTAAGAAGACTTAATAACATTAGCTTTAAAAGATTGTTTAACAGAGTTTGAAATGAAGTTGGGGGGGGAGAGCTCCCCCTGCACCCCCCCCCGAAACTGCTGCTATGATTCATATGTATTATACGCTTAGGAAAATCAAATAATAATAGTAAGGAAGAGTTTATCATTGCTTCCAGACCTACTGAAATTTTGGAGAGGTACAGGAAAGGTTTGCGGGGGGCACATATCGGATTTAAGAGCAGAAAAGGGAAGTTTTTTTTTTTACATTTTCAAGCAAATTTTTACTTAAAAATTTTTTTGTGATGAATTTTGAGGGGGCGGCACAGGGGGGTAGGTGACCCCTTGTGCCCCCTCCCGACGCTTTCCCTATGGTTCATATTATTACGTGCTTAGGAAACTCGGAAACCCTAATAACAATAGCTTTCTCACTCCCAGATCTACTGAACATGAAAGTTTATCCCTTTATGCCAAAACAAAAGAAATTTGGCATAAAACACAATTAAATATATTCCTCATGCATAATACAAAACAAAGAATTTTATGTCCAATTTTTAGCAAAAATTAATCATTTGGGCGTTCTTACCGTTCGCGTTTTTTCAGTCCAAGTTTTTTCCCCACACCTGGCAAATTATAGCTGATCAGCCAACCCCCAAAAACTGTGAGAAAATCTAATCCTAACTATTAAAAACTCCATCCCTACTAACTAAAATGATAAAATAACCTCCCGTAACAACACTGAATTCCACCCACAAATCAATAAATTAAGAGATATCGTATTTTTTCTCCAGTCCTACATCCAATGACGACATTCTCAAAAGCAATTTATCCCCAGATTTCTTCCTATAAGCTCTCATCTCATCTCACTAATAATGAATGACCTTTCAGTCTCCTTTGGAATGTCAACCGTCCCCCGGCATCAACTAGTACAAGACTATCTTTCCACAGGAAGTGAAACAGGTACCTCTTTATATCCCCCCACCCCCTGTAATTCTCAGAAAGCCTATGTTCTTCACTCGATCAATGGAAGCGGGAAGACCGACTTCGAAACCGAATGACCGAAATGAATGGATCCGGACAGAAATGACTGATTTCGGAACCAGATGAACGAAAGGACCGGGTCCGGACCCAAATGACTGATTTCAGAGCCAGATGAACGAAACGAACGGGTCCGGATCCAAATGACCGAAAGGAGCGGATCCGGATCCGGTCCGGATCCGGAACCGGACCGGGTCCATTTTTAGAGATGGATCCGCTCCGGACCCGGTCCATGCTCGGATCCGTTCCTCCGGACCCGTTCCGGTCGGAACGACACACCACTACTCAGTAATATTTTTTTGTATTTTAACTGCTTAAAATAATGATTTTTGCTATTCTCTTTTAGTTTTATTTTTCATTCTATTTAAAATATATAGACTGATATGTATTTTTATATATTTTTTAATTCGTACCTAATTACCCATTACTAATAGTCTTAAACTTATTGCTATTTTTTTAATAAACACAATAATTAGACTAAACAGAAAGTTTACTTTCGCTTAAACTGCTTTCAGTTTTGTAGTTTCAAGAGGGAAATTTATTAACATATTTAAATATCTATAACTATGATTTTGCGGGAATGTTAAATTTTTGGTTCATTTTATCCAAGTAAAATATTCTTCTAAATTTTGGGATGTCAAAGTCATATTTCTGATCAAGTTTCCCCTGTTCTGACCCTCAAAAGTTCCCTCTGTTAAGTACACAAAATTTTCATGATTGAAACTGACATATAACAGCTGTCCACAAAAAGTAATTCGAAATAATCGGGTAACACTGAAAATTAACCAATATGAAATCGCATTTGTTGGGTTATACTTAGAGGTATGCTGATGTTTATATAGTAGTGTTAATCATGTAAAGTGAAACGTAGTACAAAAATTATTAAGTTTCATGAGGTAACGATTTTTTTTTTCAATGTACTAATCTATAAGTATAAAAATTATTTTTTTAAATACTCGCTTGTGGACATAAATTAGATGTAAAAGAAGTGAAAATATTTTTAAATAATTTTATTTTAAACATGGATTAACTTTTATATTTTAGACATAATTTAAGATTAGAGAATACAGAGTCAAAAAATCTGATTTTTTTTTTTTTTTTTTTTTGTTCTTGTTTGGTCTTCACTACAAAGTTATTAATTAGTCATCAATTAGTCCATTCCCAAAAATTCCGAAACTGAACTCGAATCTTTAGAATGAAATTAATTCAAACTAATGTTAAAAAATATCCAACTGCTGTTCACAATGTCCCCTGATATTATTAGCAAATAACAGTGAAATTTATTGTGATTTACAAATACTATTTTATTATTCATAGAATACTAGATTATTAAAAATACAAATAAATATTAAATTTAAAATAAAGTATTTTTTATAACCAAAAATTATCAAATAGTTCTAATACTTTAACCTCGATTCGAACATTTGCAATATTTTAAATACAGTAACCAGACAATTGTAATCTAAAATTGGTTAATCAAAGTGATTAAGTAAAACATTAATTACTATTAAAAAGGTGTGCATAGAACGCACAATGTAAAGGTATAGGGTTAGTGAGGTTTTTTTTTTTTTTTCTTTTTCTTTTTTTTTTTTTTTTTTTTTTTTTGAGGAGGGGACTCAAAACTGAATTGCGCCTAGGGCCTCTCAAGACCTAAATCCGCCACTGGGGAGAATCCTGTATTAATATAATAAAATATGCAGTAGGCACGAAAAAAAGTCTCTAAAAAGTATTACTGTCTTTTGAAGATTCAAATAAAACATAAGTTAATATATTTATTTAGTATTAATTTATTACATGTAGAAGAAACGCATAAAAAGACATTAACCAACTACCAATTTCTGAAATTTTTTTTCAATATGTGCATGGATGAAAAAACGTTTCAAAATATTTCTAGATAAAGATACATTCTGTTGAAACAAAAAATATTTTTAAAAAATCAAGCATTCTTGACAGTTATAATGCCTATTTATAATTGTATGGACTGGCCCTTTAAATCCCTCTGAGGTGGTCATAACACTAGCGCTACAGCGGAAAAAATGCTAACTACGACGATTTTAGGTTTTTCACCCTGTTCGGATAGCCGTGAGAAGATCGGAGTTAGCCATGCCAAATTTATGTTGTGTATTGGCAACACTCTAGCATGAGGTCCATGGTTTTGTCAACAATAGCATGTGTTTTTTCGTTTTTTTCCATTCAGCCGTGTTCAACTTTCCTTTTCTAGTTCCAGATGATTATTAATATTTGCTAGAAAGATACATTCCCATAATGACGAAAATTACAGACTGGAAGTCTAGAGGCAAGACAATCGTAAACGAGTTTTTAAAGAGTAAGAAAAACTCTAATTGCTTGTTGGAACTTGAAGAATTATTGCTTGTAAGTTTTGTACAGTGTATTGTTTTGAAGTTTTTCATAGTTTTAAATCGTAAATTTGAATGTCTTTTTTTCCCGCAGTGCTTATTTTATTTCTAAAATTGAATTGTAAACAATTTGAAATTTCTTTGCAGTGAGCCCCTTTACATTAAAAAAAGTATTTTTTTTTTAATTGTAATTCTATGTATATCTTAGAACAGTAGCGTGCCAAGGGACTTTGGTACCCGAGGCGGACATATATTTTGTCCGCTCGGAAACAGCTTTAGTTATGGTCCCCTTTTTGGCGATTTTTTGATTTGGCGACAAAATCTTGTCGCCAACCCAAGTTTGCCTTGCCGATGCCAATTGTAAACAATATGGCGGATCGGATGGCGCTGGTTCCGAGATAATTGATTGTCGCCGTTAATTTTGCTATGATTT
>JAWZYV010004305.1:0-12346 GCA_038373885.1 Cheiracanthium punctorium
GGCTTGCAATAAGTGTTGATGTGTCAGGCTTGTGTGCTGGTGCTTTGCTGCACACACAAACTGTGTGACAGGTTTGTGTGCTGGTGTTCAAGTGCCCACTTCACATGAGAATGAACTGTCAGGTGTTTTTCCTACATCCTTATTGGGCATGCAGCAAGTGTGCAACTAAACTTGGATTGTTCCAGAAAGTTCTCTGATGACATCACTGTGGGTGTATAAAAGCAGTGGTTTTCCTGTTTGCTGCACAACAACAACAACAACAGTTGTTGAGCTGGTTCTAAGTGAGTGTGGAAGTTTGCCTCTCCTCCTCCTCCCTGATTAGGTATAGATAGAATTTAGTAATATAAATGGGATAATTTAGTAATATCAGGGGTTTATCTTTTAAAATGCCAGAAGGTCAAGTCATAGCAGTTATTAAAATGTTGTTAAGTTTGTTTGTTAATTGTTGCCTTTTTTTACTAATGTTGTTCTTTTAATGCTGTTCACAAGGATTGTTGTTTGCTCTAATAAATTAACTTGTTCTTTATACACTGGTCTGTGTGATTTTATGATGATACACATGCTAACATTCAGATTAAAGTAAACTTGCAGAGCATTTGTCTGAAGGGCAGCTGATTGTTTTTTGCTCAGCCCCTACAGAGTGGTAGCAGAGCGTGGTTTGATCTTTTTCACCCGCTCTGCACAGTTTCTTTCTCTGTTGTTCTATAGCTCTTTAGTGTATCATCATGGCAGCCAGTAATGATAGTAGTTTATATAGCTTTCCTAAATTAAATAGAGATAATTACCGTCAGTGGAAGTTTAACATAAATTTAGTTTTGACCAGTTTAGGCTTAGAGGACTTTTTGGATAGTAAAAAGAAAAATGCTGATGCTGTTGCTAGTATGAAGTCTGATGAAAGACAGACTTATGATACGAAAAGGAATAGGGCATTTTCAATAATTTGTTTGAGCATTGAGGAAGACCTCAAAAATGTAGTATATGAAGCGACCGACCCTTTTGAAGCGTGGCATCTTTTGAAATTAGTTTTTGAGCCCTGTGGTAGGGCAAGGATTGCCAGACTTAGACGTGCATTTATGAATATAAAATATAACCCCAGTGAAAGTATGGGTCAGTATATCGGAAAAGTTTTAAATGCAGCTAAAGATTTAGAGTTAGCAGGAAAGGTTATTGATGACGAGGAGGTAGCATTTCAGATTTTGGATAATCTGCCCTCGGAGTATGATGCATTAGTCATGAGCTTATACCAGTTGGAGGATAAAGCCTTTGGTGTTGAAGCAGTTAGGAAGGCGCTTTTGGCTGAATATGATAGAAAAATATGTAGACCTTTAGATAATGAGGGGGGAGGAGGACATGCACTCGTCTCTTTCCAGGACCAGAAGAGGAGAAACAAAACATGCTTTAATTGCGGCCAGTATGGCCACTACATCAGAACCTGCCCAACAAGACCTGCCAAAAAGGCAGCGGGAAGCACAAAGTCTATCCAGTCTTCTCCAGTGAACCAGAGTCGTGCAGGAACCAGCGGAAGGACAAAACCCAGCCAAAGGATTAAGAAGGATTGGAGAGCCACCCATTTTGTCAGTGCAGGAGCTTACATCTCCGGACCTGTCCAAGTCCAGCTGACTGTGGATTCCGGTGCTTCTCATTGTTTCGTCAAAGACAGGAGCCTTTTCAGTAATTTCAAGGAGGTAGAGAGCCGTTGCTCTCTAGCTGAGGGAGAGACCGAAATCAAGGGTGTAGGTGATGTTTCAATTCTACTGAATAGTGACTGTGGAGATGTGACTTTAAGACTTTTTGATGTATTCTTTGCTCCAAATATGACAAGAAACTTGTTGTCCGTTCGCTGTTTAGTTAATGAAAATTTTAAGGTAATGTTTTTTAAGAACAATGCTGTGATAAAAGACTGTCAGGGTAGAAGTGTATTTATACCTTTAATAGATAAATTTTATGTTGTTACTGGATATGATTGCCATGAGGAACCGAAAGAAGTTCATATTGCAGGAGACAATATAGAATTGTGACACCAAAGATATGGCCACCTAAATTTCAAAAGTTTAAGATCCCTTGCTAAAAGTAAACATGTTTTTGGCCTTGACAAACTTAAAGGCGATTTTAGCAATTGTGAAAATTGTAGCCTGTCGAAAATCTTTTCCAAAAATTGAAGATATAACAACAAAAAACGTCTTAGAGTTGGTCCATGTAGATATTTGGGGTCCAGCCCCTGTAATGTCATTAGGGGGTTCTCGGTTTTACATGGCGGTCATTGATGATTTTTCCAGGTATTCCTTTGTTTATTTCTTACAGCATAAGAACCAGGCATTTAAGTACTTCAAATTATTTAAAGCTTTTGCAGAAAAGCAAACAGGAAAGAAATTGAAAGCGATACGCTCTGACAATGGTGGAGAGTTTTGTGCCGAGTATTTCCAGGATTATTTACACGAGGAAGGGATTAAGATTCAAAAAACAAATGTGTATTCCCCGGAGATGAATGGGGTTGTGGAAAGGTTTAACAGAACCATTTTGGAAGGTGTTAGGGCAACTCTTAGTCAAACTAAGTTACCTGATAGTTTATGGGCAGAATTTGTAGCTAGCCATAACTATTTAAGGAACAGATCTCCACACTCGAAGTTAGGCGGGAAAGCTCCCTTAAATGTTTGGAGGGGAAGGAGTTTTTCAGTTAGACACCTGAGGGTGTTAGGTAGCACTATGTTTGTCCATGTCCCTAAAAGACAGAGAAACAAACTAGAAGCAAATGCAAAAAAGGGAGTTTTAGTAGGGTACGCTCAAGAAACATTGGGCTATAGAGTTTGGTACCCTGGTACTAAGACTGTAATAGAAACAAAGCATGTCCAGATAGTAGAGGACGAAACTTTGCTTTTAAAGCCCGTGGTAGAACATAATAGTGTTTTTACACCGCCTCCAATAAATGAGAGTGATGCCAATGTAACAAGGGATGAACGTACAGACCCTCCAATCCCTTCTGTTGATGAGTGGGAGAGAAAAGAGGTTGTTAGAAAAAAGGGTAAATCAGCTGGCAGAACAGATGTCTATTATTATCCCGAAAAGGGTGTCAGACTGAGGAGCCAGCGTGATGTTCAGAGATATTGCCTTGGTAAAGGCATTCCTTACAACCCCAATGATTTTAATTTCCACAAAGATGTGGATGATAGTGCAGGTGACAGTTCCGAAACTGATGACCCTGAAGTCCACTGTGCTGAGATAAAAATCCCTAATACTTATTCCGAATCTTTGTCCATGCCAGAAAAGGATGAATGGCAAATGGCCATGCAAGAAGAGCTTAAAACATTAGCAGACCGAGAGGTTTATACACTTGTCCAAAGACCAGAGCAGGCTCGTGTTTTGGGAAGCAAGTGGGTTTATACAATAAAAAGGGATGTAACAGGCAGGGTTAAGAATTTTAAAGCTAGACTAGTAGCGCAAGGGTTTAAACAGTTGGAAGGAATTGACTACTTTGATACTTACTCTCCAGTAGTCTCATTTTCATTAGTTAGATTTTTCATGACAGTGTTAGTTGTACTTAAAGGGTGGATAACGCAACACATGGACATTAAAGGGGCATATTTATATGCAAAATTGAATGAAAATATTTATATGGAGCAACCAAAGGGTTTTGCCGTGAAAGGAAAAGATAACTATGTATTTAAGCTTAACCGAGCATTGTATGGGTTAAAACAGGCTGGCAGAGAATGGTACCTAGAATTAGATCATACTTTTAAAATGTTATGTTTTAATAAGGTCGAAGACTGCAACTGTATTTATGTTTTTAAAAATAAAGTAGTTCTATTAGTCTATGTTGACGACTTTGCAATTTTTGCACAAGATGAAGCGAGTCTAGATGAGGTTCTGGATCTAATAGAAAAGAGGTTTGAAGCAAAAAGGTTGGGGAAGATTTCAAAGTTTTTAGGTGTAAATTTTGAGGAGATCAATGGGAATTTAGTTATGCACCAAAAAGATTACATAGATAGACTTTCAGAGGTTTTTGAGGTGCCTCATGTTAAATGTAAACTACCCCCGCTGCCTCTTCACCGGGCGTGGATTTGAAGGTAGCCACAGAGAATGACAAAGTTGAGGATGTACCCTATAGAAAACTGATTGGGAGTTTATTATTTTTGGCCTCGAGATCCAGGCCTGATATACAGTATGCAGTGGTGACTTTGTCTCAGTTTTCAAATAACCCATCAAAGGCACACTGGAAGTTGCTTTGCCAGGTATTGCAGTTTGTAATAAGTACTAAAGATACAGTAATGAACTTATCTCGAATATCAGTGAGCAGTTTAAGCATATTCTCAGACGCTAGTTGGGCCTCAAATAAGATAGATAGAAAGTCTGTTAGTGGTCATGTTATTTTCGTGGATAGTGTACCATTTATATGGAACTCGGTAAAACAAAAATGCATAACACTCTCCACCATGGAGGCGGAATATGTGGCGCTTTCAGACTCCATTAAAGAGCTACTGTGGCTCTTGAGAATTTTAAAAGGTTTCGCTTTCTTGAAATTGGACTTACAAAAACCTGTAGTATATTGTGATAATGAAAGTACAATCTGCTTTTCAAAGAATAATCTAGAGAACCAAAGGACAAAACATATTGACACCAGATTTTATTTTGTGAAAGAGAATCTTGAACAAGACAAATTCAGTTTAGTTCATGTGCCTGGGAAGGCAAATGTAGCTGATATTTTTACAAAGGCTCTGCCTTTTGATAAATTTAAGTTGTACAGTGACTGGCTTTTTGGGTGAGATGATGATCCTGGGAAGGGGGGGTATTTGTTGGAAGTACAGCTAATGTGCTTCCCAGCCTCATCATATCACCCTTTATATATCCAATATCCATCTAAACAATAGTTTAATTCAATAAGTAAACAGTTTTTCCTCCTAATTAAAGTAAAGTCTGAAGTCTTCTAATTAAAATAATAAAGTTTCATTAATGTTAAGTTTCATAATACCTGAAATAATTTCACTTCAACTAGTATTCAATCATGCAGAAACTGTACACCTTCTGGCATTTTGTTTTGGCAGCCATCTTGGCTTGCAATAAGTGTTGATGTGTCAGGCTTGTGTGCTGGTGCTTTGCTGCACACACAAACTGTGTGACAGGTTTGTGTGCTGGTGTTCAAGTGCCCACTTCACATGAGAATGAACTGTCAGGTGTTTTTCCTACATCCTTATTGGGCATGCAGCAAGTGTGCAACTAAACTTGGATTGTTCCAGAAAGTTCTCTGATGACATCACTGTGGGTGTATAAAAGCAGTGGTTTTCCTGTTTGCTGCACAACAACAACAACAACAGTTGTTGAGCTGGTTCTAAGTGAGTGTGGAAGTTTGCCTCTCCTCCTCCTCCCTGATTAGGTATAGATAGAATTTAGTAATATAAATGGGATAATTTAGTAATATCAGGGGTTTATCTTTTAAAATGCCAGAAGGTCAAGTCATAGCAGTTATTAAAATGTTGTTAAGTTTGCTTGTTAATTGTTGCCTTTTTTTACTAATGTTGTTCTTTTAATGCTGTTCACAAGGATTGTTGTTTGCTCTAATAAATTAACTTGTTCTTTATACACTGGTCTGTGTGATTTTATGATGATACACATGCTAACATTCAGATTAAAGTAAACTTGCAGAGCATTTGTCTGAAGGGCAGCTGATTGTTTTTTGCTCAGCCCCTACAGTAAACAGTTCTTAACATTGGAAATAAAAATAAAATTGAACACACTAGATTATGTAAAAAACATGCAAAAACAAAATAAGGATATATAAATGAAACACAATATTTAAATTTTTTGGTTAAAACTAAATTAAGCAAATAAAATAAAAATAGTTCCATTCACAGTTCTAAACACTATTTTTTGCATGGTTTAATCAATCTTCCATATCTGGATCTGTTTTCGGCTGTCAGAGTGAGTACAGGATCTCCAGCAGTTGAAACCTCTAGTGGATAAAATTTTTGAATTGGTCGTGTCAAATGTCCACTGTTTGTTTTTACCTGCACTACTCTGGAAGCACCATCTCTACTATTGTAGATTTTCTCAATTTTGCCCATAGACCACATTACACGTTTTTTATTCTCAAGTTCGATGAGGACAACGTCCCCCACTTTAAGCTCTTGGCACTTAACTTTGGCCTTCTGTACGAGTTGTCCCAAATATTCCTTACGGAAACGACTTCTCAGTTCTTGTCGCAGAGTGTTGCAATACTTCACGCGCACATTCAGTTTATCTGAGGCAATGGAATCTAGATCGGGTACTCCCACTTGTTTTATATCTTGCAAGAACAACGAGGGTGTCAGAGGTATGAGTCTATCAGCATCGTCTGATATTTAAGTCAGTGGACGACTATTTATTGTGGCTTCAACATCACAAAGGATTGTTAGAAGCTCTTCAAAATTCACAGTTGATCTTCCTAAAATGCGCACAAGCAATGTCTTGACGGAACGAATGAGACGCTCCCACCATCCCCCTCACCAGGCAGCAGTAGGGGGAATGAACTTCCATTTGATTGGATAAACCTCATCTTCCGATATTTTCTTCCAATCTATCCGTTTAAGTGCATTGTCTGTCCCTCTAAAATTTGTGCCATTGTCGGTATATACCGTGGTCGGACGGCCTCGTCTTGCAATGAATCTCCTTAAAGCTTGCAGGAAAGACTCTGTGCTGAGTGATGTGAGGGGCTCTAGGTGAATTGCTCTGTACACTGCACAGGTGAATAACACGATCCAGGCTTTTCCTTTTGGCTTTAGGAGTAGAGGACCACAGAGATCAATCCCTGTTACTTCATAGACTGCAGATTCTCTTACTCTGTCAAGGGGCAACTGTATAGGTGGAGAAGCTTTCGCAGTAAATCTCTTGCATATAACACAACGATTTATGCAAGCTCTTATATTTCGTTTGGAAGAAATGATCCAGTACTGTAGTCTTAATTTGGCAGCCAATATCTGTACACCAGCGTGACTATACTTTAGATGACATTCTCTTATCAAACATTCTGTCAGGTAATGTTTGGACGGAAGTAGTACTGGATATAGGAATGATAGATCATCATCCCGTTCAATAATTTTTGTTTTTACACGAAGAACATCATCGCTACTTCGCACCACTTGCAAACCATGGACGGAATTTTCTTTCTCGTGGAAATGCCTTCTCTGTTCTATACTCCACAGAACGATTTCGGCCCTAGACTTTTCTTCGACTGTTAGGGTGTTAGTATTATAAGAAGGCTTCTTCCTCAGTTTATTTACGAAACGCAGCATCCAGCAGAATACTCTAATAATTTTAGAAAAACTGGAGAAACGCTCGAACCATCTTGGCTTTTCTAATTGTACGCTCAAGTCAACAATTATTTTCTTTTTCCTCTCTGCAGCAACTAGTTCTTCATCTAGAGAAAATTCGGATTCAGGCCACTCCTCTGGGGAGGTTTTCAAAAATTCAGGACCCTCCCACCAGTCGCACTGTAACAGCTGTTGAACAGTACAACCTCGGGATGCTATATCTGCTGGATTTATTTTACCTGGGATATGTCTCCAGCATTCCTTCTTCGACAGGCTTCTAATTTCTGTGACCCTATTATTTACGAACACTCCCCAGTTTTCTTGTCGCTGTATCCAGCTAAGAGCTACAATAGCATCAGTCCAGTAGTATCTAGGGACTGCAAGCACAAGGCAGCAGCAACGTACTTGGCTAGACGTGAGCCTAAAACACAAGATAACAATTCCATTCTTGGAATTGTCACCTTCTTCAATGGAGATATACGTGATTTTGCTGCAACAAATTTCACATATATCTTATCATTGTCTTCACTATCTGGACCAAAAGTCCACGTCCACAGTTCCATTTTGGCCTCTGTCATAATGTTTCTTGCTTGATTCATAAAAATTTCAAGCTCTGCTTTCATATCAATGGATGTGACGCAGTTGTCAACGAAAAAGGATTTTGAAAGTTTCTGGGCAACACCTTCAAAATTTCTATGCACATTACTAAGGTGAAATGAGATCACTGCCGCCAACAGATATGGACTACTTGTAACCCTAAATACAACCCTTTTATGGCGGAACTCTACAATTTTGTTATTTTCCCACCAAAGAAATTTCAGATAATTTTGATCTTCTCTCTTTATGCCAATCTGCAAAAAGGCTCGCTTGATATCAGAAGTTACGCCAATCGCTTTTTCCCTAAACCGCATTAAAATCGCAGGGATTTCTTCTACGAGATTTGGACCCTTTGTCAAACAATCATTTAGTGAAAATGAATTATCTGATTTGCACGAAGCATCGAAAACGGGCCTAATTTTACTAGTTAGACTATCTAATTTTATAACTGGATGATGTGGCAAATAGTGTCCCTTCGCTTTCTCTTCTGATTCTGGAATCATTTCCACAACATCCTCAGACAGCCATTCCTTAAATACCTTATCGTATTCATCAAAGTAATTTAATTTCTTCAATTTTCGTGTAGTGGCAAAGAGCCTTTTTTCCGCAATTAGAGGCAATGATTAGAGGCAATGTTAGGTGGAAAATTTTGAAGCCACGGCAAGCTCATGCAATATCTACCATCTTCGTTTCTACAAAGCCCCTTCAAAAATTGTTCCTGAGCTAATTGGTCTTCAATCGCTTTAGAAAGGGTTTGCGCTTCATCGGCAATGCCAATTTTTTCCAAATCCCACATATCGGAAACTTTCATATTTTGAACATGGAGATTAGTTACGAACATGGACTGGGTACCCTCAAAATTTTTAACACTTTCTCCTTTTGGCTCTCCACACAGAGTCCATCCCAACTTAGTATTAATTGCGGTCAAACCCTCCTTAAGTTGAATTACATCACCTGTAATAATTTGCCCATAAATATCGCTACCAATTAAAATTTCTATCTCAGGATAATCGTTCCCCACATCTGAAATCCAAATTCGGTGGCTCTTTAATTCCTTTAATAACGGACCCTTAGGGATGCGTGGTATACCACCACAAATAGTATCCTGATCCAAAAAACAGAACTGATATTCGGTACCTTTTCCAACAGGTCTCAATCTCATAGAATATCGTTTGTGATCTTTAGCCTCAGTTTTCGTCCCCCCAAACAGCGTATGAGTTAATTTTTCAGAAGAAAGGCCTTTTAAATTTAGGGCTTCAGCTGTAGATTTTAGAAAGTAAGATCTCTGCGATCCACAATCCAAAAGACACCTTACCCTTTTCTTTATATCTCCCGACACTACCTCAACCATTAATGTCATGAGAATAACTTCCTTCATACACGAAGGGGTAGACATAGTAGTTTGTACCGCAGTCGGCACTTTTGTATTCTCTGCGTTTTCGCACCTTTTTTCTTGAATCTCGGGGCATAATATTATGGGATGCGATCGTTTGCACACATGGCATTGAATAAATTGTCTGCAGTCCCTCGCAAAATGTCCAGGCTTAAGACAGCGGAGGCAACACTTTAATTCTCTTAATTTGTCTAATCTTTCCTTTAGAGGCCAAGACCGAGCCGAAAAACATTCCTTACTTTCATGACCTTTCCCGCAAAAAACACACTTTAACTCTTTAGTAGCTACCAAACTTGCGGCGCTCGCGAAAGATTTATTTTTGAAAACCTTTTTCTCCTTAGGGCGCTCTTCCCGCGAGGGCGAAGAAATTTCAAACCCTGACCGTGCAAGTTTCACCCTCTGCTCTCCCTCAACCTCTTTTCGCAAAAATTCCAAAAGATTTGAAAGACGTGGTCCCTTGGCACTAAATAGTAAGCTTCTCTGCCAGACCCTAATCAACTCAGCTGATAAACATGACTCAACCATCGGATATAGCCAGGCGGTGTTGGAGTCTTGGTTCACACCTAAAGATTCAAGAGCTCTGAGATAGGACTCAATTTTATCAAACAACGACACTAGTGGTAATTTATCTTTATCTTGTGAGCGTACATTTTGAATAATTAATTTTAACAATTCTCTCACATAAATCTCAGTTAAAATTTCCTTATTGCCAAATCGCTCCTCAAACGCAGAAATAGCCTTCGGATAATTTTCTGAAGTTAAGGGATAGCTCTCAATTAACTCATAAGCACGGGTCCCGGGTACCATTGATTGCGCTAAATAATGGAATTTGTCAACATCATCCAGATTACTATCCTCATGGATCTTTTTAAACTGGCCCCAGAACGAAAGATAACTCAATAGTTGCCCATCAAACTTTTTTATTTGAATTTTCGGCAATTTATACCGTTTTTCATTACATGTATTTATAATACCATCAACTTTAGAACTCATATTAATTTTCAAGTCTGAAATATTCGTTTTTTCTTTTATTCGACGACTAAGAGTAATAAATTCATCCAAATATTCCTCGCAACTTATAACTTCGTTATCGATAACTTCTTCCGTATTCTTAGCTGCTATCATTAAATCTAAAAATTCAGAATCCTGAACTTTTAATTCTGCACTTATTGTTTGTAATTTAATGAATTTATCGTCTAAAACGGACCTATCCGGTTCATCTTTCTCTAATTCATCTTTTAAAACTTTAGCTGTTCTAGTAAAACTGCTACGAGTAGCAGATCGTTTTTTCTTTAAAGCCTCAAGACTAATTTTTTTTTTACTTAACTCTTTAAATCTCAATTTATAATCCTAACTAAGGCCCCCAACAAAAACCTATAAGTCCTATATATTAGATTTATAATCGCAGAATTAAGATTCCCTCTAAATAAAGTAAATGAATTCACAAATACTCATAACATTTAATACAAATATGAAATCGAAACCTATTTAAATACATATAATCCTCATACATAAATTTTATTTTCCTAACGCACAAACAGTTCTCAATTAGTATGATCATTTCCCTGATACAAAACCAAATTAAACGTATCCTGGCTGGCTCGCCATTTTTCTATGTCAGAACTCAAACGCAGTGCAAAATGAAAAAAAAATACATCGCATTTAAATTGTTCTCAGAATTCGCAAAAAGAAAACTTCAAAAAGGTTCTGACACAGAAAATTTGCTGCTAATCTGCGATGACGCGCTCGCAGGGCAGATAACGCAAAACATTAATAATCAAGAGAAAACAAAACATCAAATTTAAACCAAAACTCAAAACTAATTGACATTACTTTTAATGAACACTTAAAATACAATGCTTATACTTAAATTTAGAAGACACACAGCTAAATATAATCTATATACATTATATGCAGGGAAATAATCATGTCTAGCAATCCAATCAATTTTAACTTACTCAAAACGCACTGTGACGCAGCGTAATTTAATCCTATATACGCAGAATATCCAAACCTGTTGAGCGAGCAGTGAATTTCATCTTAAAATTTTCTATCATTTTACAAGATATAAACGCAACAAATATAAATGCCCTTTTTGAAATAGTTGGCATTAAAAACCATCTTTCAATTTTACTTAATACGCAGCAATTCTTTTTAACTGGGACAAAGCCCATAAAATTATCCTCTCTTTCTCAACTTCTTTTCTCAGTATCCAAAGAACCTCTACCTCAATTTGTTTATTGCATCGCTCCCAGGGGAGGCCCCCGTTCTCTCAAGAGGCCCCGCGCAAGGGGCAGTAAGCTAATTGAAACCCTTTACAGACACGCAGCGTCATCTGGTGAATAAAATTAAAAATCAGTTAAATCATTTGGCTTTGATTCAATTGGCAATCGCCAACACGTGGTTTTGATTTATTCTCTAAGCATTTTGCACAATTGTTGCAAAAGTTTGTAGTGTCAGCGAAAATGCCCTTCCAAAAAAATCTCTTGCTTAAAAGTTCATATGTTCTTGCAATGCCAAAATGAGGAGCATGAGCTGACTGCAAACATGTTTTTCTTAGAGCATTAGGAATTAAAATTCTGTTTTTAATTGATTTTTCTTTTTTGTGCTTGTTCGATGGCTTGAGTTTGATCATGAGTAGCTGGGTATAGGAATCAATGAAATATTGTTTCTTAGTTTTTTTCATGGTTGTTTGTTAATGTCATGTATTATCTTGGAAATATGCTCATCTTTAATTTGTTCCTTTTTTATTGTTCATTACTGAGGTCAAAGTCATTGGTGAAAATATTTACATTGTGGACATTTAAGTTCTCCTGAAGTACTCTGGAGAGAAAATCTGCAGGATTTTTTAGACCTGGTATATGTCGAATCTCATAGTCAAATTCTTTGGAGATACAGAAACCATCTAGCAACTACTTCGGGCTGTTTATCTAGATTCAAGTGATGAGTGAGAGGTTTGGCATCCGTCAAAATAAAAATTTTCTTTCCAAAAAGTTGTTTGTGGAAATGCTTACAAGAGAGGTAAATAGCAAATAAACTCCTCTTCTTAGACGGGAGGATATCTTGATTCAAGCGGAGA
>JAWZYV010004307.1:0-12583 GCA_038373885.1 Cheiracanthium punctorium
TTTAATGTACATATTTAATTTGACTGTAGTTTTGCTTGTGAAAATTTAATTTTGCATTAAAAGGATGTTTTCATTTCATGTATTATATAAAAGATTACTGAGAAGATTTATTTTTTAATATAGTTATTTATAATTCTGTATAAAAGGCAAAAAAGTTTATCTATATATTTATATAACCAGAGCATTGAGACAGATAGATAATTATGTAGATGTAAATATTAAATTTTTTTTAAATTTATGTTACACCTGATTTAAGCAAATTATGGAGCCATTTTGCTAGTTTAATTATTTATTACTTGCATTTTCTGTAACATTCATTGAATTTTTATTCTATAAAATGTGTTTGAATGGATTTAATATAGACTTTCTGATTTATTTAAAATGATGATTGTTTTGTTTGTAGCCACCTGGCTACGATATTGTTATATTCAGGACAGAAAGTTTGGATAGAGAACATATATTGGAAACCATTAAACATGGTTCAATGCACAGTATAATATATTTTATTTCAGTTATTTAAAGAATTATTTTAGCGCTTTATCAAAAGATACTGAAAGGGTTATACTTTTTTAAAAAGTATGGAAAAAATGAATTGACTCTTGGTTACTTTTCCAAATATTTCCAAATTTTGAGTTGGAATATTTTACAGCTCTCCCCTCCCAATCATGAGGGTCTCGCTACGCCTCTGGCAGTAGCTAGATTACAAAATAATAATAATGGATACACAAAAATGCGAGATCCTTCGGGACTTTTTCACAGCTTTAAAATATCGAATTTACAATAATTGGCGCATTTATCGCCCATCTAAAAAAATGTCACAATGCAGTGGGCTAAAGTACGTTTTAGTCATTTGCTGTTTCAACATTGGCTTTTATGATGGCACCCAAAAGTAGCAACTCTAACCTAAATAAATTGAATTACAAAGACTGTTAAAACAAAGAAACGTGATTTTCGTTGAAATGAGTCCAGAAAATTTAGTCAACACTGCACTGAATATGAAGAGCATTAAGGTATGGGGCGGCGAATCTGGCCGCAGCGCCGAGTAATTATTATTGCTGCTCATCTATTTATTACCGCCTATTGGTTTTTAGATTTCGGTTTTTAATCCGTTTAACATTTCAGCTTCAGAAATTATTCTAGCAAATTTCAGTTATAAAGCGCCTATCCCCCCCCTTTTTTTTAAGTGTTTTTCTTGTCCCATTTTCATAGTAAGGGGCGCCAAAAATCATTCTCCCAAACAACATTTTAAGCCGGATCTTCTATTCGGCTATACAGTATTAAGGAACAAACTTTTATCCTTGTAATTTTAAAACGAATGTTTCTTATGCCGTTTATTCCTCTTTTAAACTTAAACGTGTTGCTGTTTATGATCATTTTTTATTTATTTTTAGAACTTATCCACTCCGAAAAGAAATTTCTGATCTAAAGCTGACACCGCCTTCGGGCAGCGTCATGAAAAAACACCCTGCTACTTACAATTTTTGCACAATGCATGCAATGTCTTTTCTTTCCATTCATCCAAACCATTAGGCGGGACGTAATGCTGTCAGTTGTAAAAGTTATTTTTATGATTCTGAAAACTTTCGTAACATTGTCTCGATTTGTAACGAATGCTATATTTGTCAGTCTCATAATTTATTTTAAGGAATAAGAACGATAAATTATATGAAGCTCATAATTTTGAAACATTTTCCTTCCCAGAACTAATAAATGTTGTCCCGGGTGTAACAGTTTACTATATGTATTCGTCTCATCATTCTTTTAAGTGATATGAAATGGAAGTCATGTCAAACGATTCGATTGCGAAATACTTTCCAACAGATCTGTCTTATTAATCAAATTACACTTGAAATTGAAAAAATTGCTTTTTCTGTCCGTTTCAAACAATTGGGAACCAAGTGCGACTGTTAAAAAGTTAGTCATTCTGTCTGTGACGCTTTTTTTGTTCGCACATCACGCAAAAATGACTGAAGCGAATGAAATGAAATTTGGTGATATCATGGGTGGCCACTCAACTTAAACTACAGATCTCGAATTTTTAAAATATGTTCATTAGATTTTGAAAATTTTCTAATACTGTTTAAAATGTGTGAACTTTTGTTCTCGCATCAAGTAATAAAGATTAAAGCGAATGAAGGGAAATCTGGTGACAGTAGGTGAGCATCGAACTATACGCAGGAAATTTTTTGATTAGATTTTGAGATTTTTCGAAAATTCATTCAAAATGCATAACCTTTGTTCCCGCACCATGAACACTTAATAAAATAACGAAAAAAAAAAAAAAAAAAAAATGTGTAGGGACTCATTTTTGAGGAATTTAACTTCATATCTGTAACTTGTTGTACAGTAAAACCTCCTTTAATGGCCACTTCTGAACAACTTATATATCCAAAGAACGGCCACATTTTAATATCACCGAACCAACACCTCTTAGGTTGAGAAAGCCTGAGAATAGAAGCTTTTGTTGCAAAAGCATTTCAGATTTTCTTTTTTTTTTTTCTTTTTTTTCCAATCCTAAATTGTCAACTTCATTCTGCACAACGACGAGATACAAATACTAGTACACTAATATCTGCGTAAGTTGGATACATGTAGTTCCCTCAAAAAGTGTCCAACTAATAGAGGTATATTTATAAATTATGGACCCGTCCCGTTCCCCAGAAAAGTGGTGGTCAAGATATGGGGGTGTCCAATTTGGGAGGTTCTGCTGTTCTAATATCGAAACCTATTTCGAGGTTCTTAAAAACTTTCGAGTGATATTAAATTTTGCTTTAGTCAAAAGTGAAGAGTATTACGGTTTAACAATAAAGAACCTAAGAAGAACGATCTAGTTTGGGGAGTCCCATGGATGACCGTTATTCAGAGGTTTCACTGTATTTAGTTACTATAAACACAATAAAATTAACTTATTAATTGATTAGTATTGTTTTGGTGTAATTAATTAAAATTTGGTTGTAAAAATAATGTAATTTTTATCAACATCATCAATATTCATTATGTCAAAATGACCAGATTTCTATTTATTTACTTACTTATTTTGTATTGTACCTCTTTCTAACCGAGTTTTTCCAACACCTCTTACATATTAGAGATGGCCAATGATTCGATGAGTCGAATCAGTGATTCGAATCTTGGTACTGAGTGGCTCAGTCTTTACACTCACTCTCTACTGATTCGAATCTCAAGCCCTCAAGGGAAATACATTCCAAGTGCGAAGGGAAGAAAAACTTATTTTCCCTTTGCCGTTCCCAAGGATTTTCCCTTACTCTTTCAACTCTTTTCGACTCTTTACGACTCCTTTCGGCTCTTTTCGACTCTTTACGACTCTGAGTCGATAGATGATTTGAAACAGTAAATGTGTGGGTGTGGGTGAGTTGGTCACTGAGTTGGTGCAACAACGAATCTTTACTGATTCAGTGTTTCGCTCTGTTTCGGTGATTGTATACTATCGTTGAGATTCGTTAGTTTTTCGAATCTTCTATCGACTCAGAGTCGAAAGGAGCCGAAAAGAGTTGAAAGGATGTTTCATTTAATTGGAGGGGTTTTTTCGAATCTTCTATCGACTCAGAGTCGAAAGGAGTCGAAAAGAGTTGAAAGGATGTTTCATTTAATTGAAGTTTTTTTTTTCGAATCTTTGGTGTTTCATTTCTTGGTTGGTGGTCGGATTTTAAAGTTTTATCTGTCTGTGGGTGTGGAGTGGGTCGAACATCGTTTGCTTTTGGCGGGGGGCATAGGCGTTACTTCCTAAGGGCAAGAGGGGTCAATCTCCCCCCCGAAAAAAAAATTAAGAAAATCCCTCCTTCCAACTTGTCTGACTGATTTAATATTTGTTTAAAATTTAATGAAACATCCCTTTTCTACTTTTAACTTCAATATATGTCCCCCTGCCCCCACCCTCAAAAAAAAAAAAAAAAAAAAAAAAAAAACGGAACGTTAAGTTTACATGGTGGCGGATTTTCATGTGAAGGGAAATAGAATGAAGTAAAGTTAGGATTGTGCTTGTCACTTTTAATGAAGGATACAGGGGCGGTATTAAGCGCTCTCACAAAAGGACTTTGTAGTAAGCAAAATAACATTTCGCTTTATTGCAGCAGATTTCGTTTTTTTTTTTTTTTTAACCTTGTTTTTCGTTTAAGGGGAATGATTTTATTTTCTTTCGTAATTCAGAGAAATACAAAATAGGGCCTAAAGCAGTGGCGTAGTTAGTGTTATTGACAGTGGCGTAGCCAGGATTTTATTTCGGGGTGGGCTGGGTATCAAATTTAAAGATAAAGTTCAATTGTAAGCTAAGTAAAGGGTCCCATTTTTTTTGGGGGGGGGGGGCAGCAGCCCCTCAGTAGGACTGGGCCAAAAATCGACATATCGGTTTTATTTCAACATCAAATATCCGATATTCCCATTTTCATTTCAGTGAAATCTCGAATTCGATAAAGGTCAAAAATACAGGCCGGTCAGGGCGTAGCCAGAAATTTTTCATGGGGGGGGGGGGGGGGTTATGACTACTGCAACTCATATATATGTATACGTGTGTATGATAATGTAGTGAAGAATATACATTTTGTATGGCAAAAAATTCCTCATTGGGGGTTATGACCCCCTAACCCCCCCCTTGGCTACGCCTCTGAGGCCGGCGATAAGAAAATCCTGAGATCAATACCAGCTTGTGATGCTTTTGCTACTGCTTTCTCTCGGAAAGCTTCTTCTTCTCTCATCGCAGAAAAAACAGCTCCATGGTTTATTAGTCTAATTACCATAATTAATTAACGTATATCTCGGAACCTATCCACCGGAGCGCGTTTTTATTGATTCTCGACCCCCCCCCCTAGACTCAACGCCCCACCGATACATAAAATTTCGAATGCTTTGACACCAAACTTAACCTTTTAATCTTACAGGCCCAGGGGGTCATACGAAGCTCCCCTATATTTTCAATTTGGGCATTTTAAACACTAGCCTCCTCCGACGGTATCTCCAAAGTCTGGAAACCATCCCAGAGCCAATTTCTACATGTTTGCAGTCCTTTTAAGCCTCAATCATGGTTAATTAGTCTAATTACCATAATTAATTAACGTATATCTCTGAAACTATCCATCGGAGCGCGTTTTTATTGATTCTCGACCCCTCCTCTGGGACCCCCACCGATACATAAAATTTCGAATACTTTGACACCAAACTTAACCTTTTAATCTTACAGGCCCAGGGGGTCATACGAAGCTCCCCTATATTTTCAATTTGGGCATTTTAAACACTAGCCTCCTCCGACGGCATCTCCAAAGTCTGGAAACCATCCCAGAGCCAATTTCTACATGTCTGCAGTCCTTTTAAGCCTCAATCATGGTTAATTAGTCTAATTACCATAATTAATTAACGTATATCTCTGAAACTATCCATCGGAGCGCGTTTTTATTGATTCTCGACCCCCCCCTAGACGTTTACCCCCATCGATACATAAAATTTCGAATACTTTGACACCAAACTTAACCTTTTAATCTTACAGGCCCAGGGGGTCATACGAAGCTCCCCTGTATTTTCATTTCGGGCAGTTTAAACACTAGTTTTACTGGAGCAAGGAGAGAGATATGCTAACTGCCCGAGAACTCAGCGGAGAAGAAACCCGATGAATGGGTGAAGGGTGTTTAAATAGTACGGCTTTCGGCGCAGAGAGAGGGAAAATTTCTTTAGTTGTTTTATTGATTCAAGATTCGAATCACTGATTCGAATCATCGAAGTAGTGAGTGAGTCGAACCGCCCATCTCTATTACATATAGAAGGCCTCAGAACAGAAGCTTTTAGGTCATCACTCCGTCTTCTAAGATGATGTCATCACAGTTTTAATTTCACAGAGTGAAACTATATAAAATTTCTGGTGATTGATACAAATTTTAGGAAATATCTTAACTTGAAAATAAAAATTAAAATATCTTTCTGGTAAAAAAATAATTTATTATGATCTATTTCTATATCATATTATATAATTACTGATAGTTAAAATTTCCTATTTGTGGTAAAATTAAATTTTCTATATTAAATCATTAAAATGTTTTATGCGGGAGTAAAATCACCACAAACTTTGAATAGTTTTACTTTCGGAAAATAAATGTGTGATGACGTGGTTCTAGTGGACCTAGTGATGACGTAAAAGTTCCTGTTTTCAGTTCATTGTGTATCTTGGAGGCGTTGGTTTTTCCCTTTTCCAAACATTTGAGAAGAAAATTTTTTAACCAAGGGAGCGTTTGACAAGATGGCGTGTGAATTCTTTGTCTATATGCGTACATTTATATAGTTACCGTAAGAACGCAGAAAGTTAAGTAGCACCGGCTTGGCCAGTGCTTGGGAGGGTGAATTCATCTCTTGGCTGGACAGCCTGTGGAACCGTGCACGCTGATGGGAGCTGGTGCACGTGAAATCTTTCGTGGCTCCAATGTCCTCTATGTTTAAACGATACCTCTTGGCGTGCCAATTGTATGTACTGGTCTCTCATCTGAAATTGACTCAAAATTAGGAGACCAGCTTAGGGGGCAACGTTGGCTTGCCTAATAGGCGCCCCTATAATGAAATGACCAACATCTTCGGCCCTCGTTGGGGGTCAAGCCTCCGGTTGGCCGATGACCCGGACATAAGATAGAAATAAAGCATTTATATAACATTTACAAAGGGATCGAAAATAAGTGTTGAAGTCTATTTAGGTGGGCTTTTTTTTCTGTAAGTTGACTTTCTGATGAAGAAATACCAATGACAATTGTAATACATTAAAAAGAATCTCGAACTCCCCCAGGCAAGGATGGCTCGACACGGGAAGAAATGTATCGGGGTGCCATCTTCGAAAGGGCGCCATTTGGAACTCAAAAGACTTGCTCAAGAACATACTGACGGCACCTTTTTTACGTTTGCAGGCGGGTGCCACATGAATATCTACTAGATGTAGAAGGTTTGGCACCTGAAGCTTTGACGTAATTGGAAAAACACTCAAAATACTGGTGTTAAACGATTAATTAAATAAAAAACTTTGTAAAAAACACACATAAGATGTAACAGGTAAGTAGATACGTACGTTTCGACTAAAAGTTTTTTAGTCTTCGTCAGTCAAAGCCCTTCGTCACTAAGAACAGAGGAAACTGAAAAGAGATGACCTGTAACCTAAAGAGATAACCTACTTACCTGTTACAACTAATGTATGCTTTTTACAAAGTTTTTTATTTACTTTGACGTAATTACTAGATCACAGCAAAGCTCACGTATATTCAAAAAGTAAAACTATTTTAAATTTCTGGTAGGTGATACAAATATCATAAAATATCTTAAAGATAAAAATAAAAATATCTTTCTGATACAAAATAATTCATTGTGATCTACTTCTGTATCACATTATACAATTCGTGATGGTCAAAAATTGCCATTTGTCGTAAAAATATTTTTTTTTAATCTTAAATCATTAAAAAGTTTTATGAGTGCACCGCAAATTCAAAATAGAAATACTTTGTAAAAATAAAACTGTGATGACGTCATGTGAGAAAATCTAGTGATGATGTCAAAGCTTTAGTTGTAAGGCTTGTTATATCTAGAGGGTGTTACCCTTGCCCCCGGGAAAATAAAAATGGGAAGACTCATAAACTCATATAAAAAGAAGTAGGAGGACTCCGCACATTTGTAAAAGCGACCAATCTAGTTGAAAATTTCTGATAACTTCTAAGGAAATAGTCAAAATCACTTGATTTTTTGTACCTTTATAAGATCCTTAACGGTATTTGGATAAGCTGCGTTACTGATCGGATATGACGCACTTGCTGTTGTGATCTGTCTCAGTGACCATGCGACTGCGTCTCATACTAACAAAAAACAATGCGTGTTTGATATCGTTTGTGTTTTTTTTTTTAATACACTGAATTGAATGTAACTACTTTCAACGTTCTATCGATAATCCTTACCTTAACCCTTCAAGCGGCTGTGATACGAAATTCCGTTCACTCATCTCCAGTTTTCCCTATAATGCACCTACAATTTATATTATTAAAAACACATTCATATTCGATATCAATTGGCATGATATATGAAGAGGTTCTCGAAGCGAGAAATAAAGATTACATATTCTTAGATAAAACATTTATTATTATTTATACAGATTATCGATAGACCTTTGAAAGAAGTTTCATACGGTTCAGCGTATCGAAAATCTCCACAAACTATATCAAACACACAACTTTTTCTGTGAGTGTATGACGTAGTAGCGTTGCGACCTGTAGCAGCAGCAATTGCGTTAAATCCAATTAATACCGCAGCTTATCCAAGAACCATTAAGGATCTTATAAAGATACTCACAAAATTTCAAGTGATTTTGACTATTTCCTTAAAAGTTATGAGGAATTTCCACCTGGATTCGCCTTTTTTACTATTGTGGAACGGAACGTGCGTACGCAAGACATTTTCCTGAAAAAATTCAATATCTTCCCCTTACGGGTTTGGACGGTTGTAATTCACTCTTCAAAGTCGTTCCACTCAGAAAACGGAGAAAAAAAAGTAACACCTGCCTTTTAAAACTTAAGATTTTTGATAATTTAGCATGTAACTTGCCGTTTATCCACTCCAGAATTTAACTTTACGACAAAATTTAATTTTACGACAAATGGCAGTTTTTAACTGTGACTAATTAAATGATATGATAAGAAAATAGATTATGATGAATAATTTTCTATGAGAAAGGTACTTCAATTTTAATGTTTAATTTAAGATGTTTTCTAATATTTGTAGCATTTACCAGAATTTTTAAATAGTTTTATTTTATGAAAACAAAACTGTGATTACGTAGTTCTTGTAGGCATAGTGATCCCGTCTAATCTTGAGTTGTTGGCTTTCAATAAACAGTAACTCTAGTTAAAACTGAGATCCGCAGTTGCGTCGGAAAGAATGCCATTTTTTACCACATATTAATGCCTCAAATCTAGGGATCGACCGATAGTATCGGCAACCGATAGTATCGGCGCCGATACCTCCAATTTTTTTAGGTATCGGTATCGGCTCTTCCGATTCTAAAAGTATCGGGAAAGTATCGGTTTCTGTTGCTTTCATCCATTTTCACCGATACTTTTCAACCGATACTTCGTTTTTCAGAAAAAACAACGCAGTCGCAACACCATTCTAGAATCCTTGTTTTGGTAATGAGATGAGAGGCGTCGTTTCATTGGCACATTTGTTTGTGCGAGTGTTTTCGAACTGTGTTTTTTTTTTTTTAAATTGTAACCATCGCTAAATGGATGTCGTATCACCAAGTGTGGTCGAAATTATGGACGAAGAATCGTTAGATGACAGTTTAACAGGACAATCGCCTATTCTTCTAAATTATTTTGAATTCGTGCCCAACACTAAATACGCTCTCTGAAAGGATTGAAAAAAACAAATGTCGAGAGGTAGGCTATAATTTTACTTCAGTTTTATGAACGTCTATTTTCTCACTGTGTTGACTCGAAAAAGAGTTCATTCATATATATACATATATATATGACAACTAAAAAGTTTGTAATATTTGCTGAAATAACTGCAAAAATCTCTGATCTCTGTACAACAAAATTTTCTCTATAGCGAATTTTTCAACTGGAACCAAGCGAGTTCGTTATAGGGAGATTCAATTTTGTGTGTATATGTATATATATATATACACACACAATTGAATCTCCCTATAACGAACTCGCTTGGTTCCAGTTGAAAAATTCGCTATATAGAAACTTATAGTCTCGGGCAATTACAGATTTCTGTATCATTCTGTTTTGAGAAATGTAATAATTATCAATATCTAATAATTATTTATATAGTTAATTTAAAAAATTAAAGCTGTATTAGTATAATTAGTAATACTAATTATTATATAGTTTATTTCCAATTTTGGGGTAAAAAACATATTTCTTGTGAATAATAGTATTTGGTTTATATGTAAGGGAAACACAGGACTAATCGGTGTGTACCTGCTCTTCGTACGGAAAAGATCAAATACATGGATCCTTCCGGATTAATTGTGACTTAACCCTGTCCGGAGAACCAAAATATTTTGATTTTCAAAAAGAACTTAAAAATGATCATATGAGTTCATATTAAACAGAAATCTTGCGAAAACATTTAATAATTCACTTAGTGGTTAAATAATTGGCGCAGATAAATAAAACCATTAATTAATGTGAACTTATTATGCATTTTAAGGGAAGAATTTATATACGTATTTAATGAACAATATCTAAATACATATGTACTTACATAAAACTGTACAGTTTATACATTATCACAATTTAATGCAGTTTAAGTAATCTAAAAAATATTTTCATATGTGAAAGAATTCTAATTAAAGAAAATCTAAATAAAAATTGCAAGAAAGACACATATAGTAAGAGCAAGCAGGAAGCTGTTTTTGGTCTAATGTGGAAACCTTTTATCTGGCTCATAGCAACAATTAGGCGACAAAATAGAGGTTGAGAAAAATTGATTTAAATATTTGCACCAGTCGGCACGGGAAATGAAATGGATTATCTTATATCCCTTTAACTCCCACCCCCCGTGTTTGTGTTCTGTCAAGCCTAAATGAGGGGCATCTACCTATAGGGTGGGGGCTTGGGCGGAGGACATTTTAAGGGAGTCTAACGCATATTCACGTAACATCTGGAGAAAATCGCCCAAAACTCTAGACTGCTAGATCGACAGCGACCACGATCGACCACGCGAGAAGAAAGAATTCCGAACCTGCACACTAAGACGCTTCCCAGTGCTCAGCTTTTTTATAAATTCGGCCATTCGTTGGCATAATTTGAATAGAAAAGAAAGACTAGAACTACTATAAATTCACATTTCAACGTATCCACTGCTTTTTCTTTTACTGCTGCTACTGGGATCAAATTTCATCATTCTGTTATTCATTTTAACGAGAACTACACTCTCGTTACAAAAACTGCCCAATAGAGGCAGGTTTAAATGACATTAAATTATGTAAAGTATCGGTATCGGTTAAGTATCGGTATCGTCCGATACCATAACTTTAAAGTATCGGTATCGGCTATTTCTGAAAATGAATTTATAGGTAAAGTATCGGTATCGGTCATCGGCTAAAATGTGGCATCGGTCGATCCCTACTCAAATCCCATTCTCAATTAGGATTCTATCTCGTCAACTATCCTTGATAATAGTAAGAAGTCCATAAGTCAATCTGTTGATATGAAATTTTTTCTAAATGTCCATCTACTTTTCACATTGTGCGCCGCACCCTTGCTTCCTCTCTGAACTACATCAATGCTTTTGATGCTAAATTCTGTTTCACGAGGTGTGCAATGAACTGATGCATTGTCAACCATTTATATCGCTCCTTCAAATATTTGTCTGAACGATGGAAACGTTGTATGGGGGTGCAAGAGGATAGTTTTAACCTCTTCATACCCGACATAAATCTCATATCTCAAATTAATGATAAATCTCTTCATTGGATTTAAAAAGCCTATTACACTTAAAAACGATAAGTAGAAAGCGTCAAACAGTTTTTCGAATAAAAGACTGATCCAATAAAGTAAATAAAAAACTTTGTAAAAAACACATATAAGATGTTATAGGTAAGAGGATACGTACGTTTCAGCCAAAAATTGTTTTGGCCTTCTTCAGTCCAAGCCCTTCGTTGCAAGCAACCATGAAGCTCGGGAGGAGAAACATCGACTTGTTATCCAACTTGTCTGTTTCAGCAGTAAAAAAGTTGTTATCACCCATAAACGAAGATTATCAAGAAACTTTCAGGATATAAATAATGTCCTGCAAGTCCTTTTCAGATTATGGATTTTGAAAAAAAAAAAAAAAAAACCCGAAAATTATTCACAAATTCAACTTAGAAAATTCCAATAACATTCAAATATTCTTTTGTACAACGCCAAATAAAACTAAAATAACGGCAAATAAAAAGTAAAATGTGTGCATCAGTGCGTAGAATTTATACACATTCATCATTTATTCAAAATTAAAACATCCAAGAATGTGTATGTCAGTTCAGAACAAAAAAAATTCTTAAAGGTCGTGTTAAAACAAGAAGCTACACATAAGCATGCCCCCCCCCCACACACACGCAAGGCTCAACCCTATTTATGACCTTACAAACATGGGCGCGGCAGAATATTTCCCAGGGGGGCGCAAAGACTACTTCAACGTATGGTTACCATGTTGAAAAGAGCAAAAAAGCAAGGGAAAACACTGCATACAAAAATCCAGGGTGGGTGCATTGCCCCCCCTTGCCCTATGCTGCCGGCGTCCATGTTTACAAAGTGTTTCCACGATTCTATACTGAAGACGACTAACCGCCAGATTTTAAAATTTGCATCCCCCACCCCTCCCCCACGTGGGTGCTATCGCATACTTATGCAAACACATGCATTAATATATAATCCTGGGCGTTACTAACTGCAGGCAAGGGTGGAGCAGCTGCCGCCCCCATAGCATGAAGCTGGGAATTTATCATGCGCCTGCAGAGGTTGGAGGTAACGGTTTCCATTGCGATTATTTATTTTAATTTTTTTAATTACTTCTTTCAATAACTTGTACTCATTTTAGGGAAGAAATTATGATTAAAATTTGT
>JAWZYV010004308.1:0-12501 GCA_038373885.1 Cheiracanthium punctorium
AAATATGGAAAAATTCTGAATTATCAAGATGTCTTGTTTTTGACACAAACTTAATATCACGTGCTTTCGTTCGATCCACACTGTAATACCCTAGATAAATACGCTGCAAAAAATTCATTAGGTACTAGAAAACAATGACGAAAGAGGGTGCCGAGCACAGGAGCGGGCATGCTTGTTTACATCCGAGGTGGTCCGCGCATCGAAACAGAATGACATGTTTCCCAAGAGCGCCGGATTATCAAGAGTGAACTGTAAATAGCATTCTTTTTAACATATGAATGGATTCACAATACGGGTGCTCACTCAAATTAAACTGGGACTCTAAAGCGCGCCGGTAGGGGAGGCAGACGCTGCGGGCAGCTTCCAGAAAAGTCTATTTCTCGAAAATTCTACATAAAGCGGGAATTTTGATGACGTCATAGAAGAGAAATGTTAGGTTATTATGCGTTTCTAATGCGGAAAAACCAACTTTCAGGCACCATTAGGAAAATCGCGCCATTAGGAAAATCACCCAAAATGTCGCCAAGCTTGGCGACTTTTGGCGAAATATCGCCAAAAATAACTCTCCAAAAGTGTAGTTACCGAGGGCCTAGGACCCATATTTCTCGAGATTTCAAGAAACCCATAGAAAAACATAGGGGAAACCAAAACCTCCGTAACTTCGGTTATAGTGGACGGATTTTGATGCAACAAAAAGCAAAATTTAACTATTTGACGCGTGGAATACGAATTTTGAACTATTTTAAGCCCTAGAACAGCGGGTTGCCCCGAAAATTCGTAACAATATCGTACATGCATGAATATGTATGTACACTCATGTCCATAAATTAAGGATAATTCAGAATCACACAGAAATTGATCTCTAAAATAAAAATTTCACCTGTGGAATGATCACACACATCTTGAAGAAGAATATGCAAATTACAGGAAACCACCAGATGGCGTGGATGGTACGTCACAATGACGAGAGTGTACGAGAGGGGTATATAAGGAATGGTGGCAAAGAAGTAAAATTGTTCACAAGCGCTGTGAAAGCCTTTCAGTGCAAAAACCGCATAGTTATGGCAAAGGAGGCATTTGGATGATGTTTTACGTGGCAGAATGATCGGACGACTGGAATGTGGACGTACCCAGCTGGAAGTATCCGAGGAACTTGGAATCGCCCACAGTGTCATCTCCAGGCTTTGGCAACGATTCCAAGAGGATGGTAATGTGAGTAGACGTTACAGCATAGGTCGCCCCCAAGTTACAACGCCGAATTAGGACCGCTATTTGGCAGTTACTGCCAAAAGAAACAGACGGAGTACAGCATCAGACCTGTCTCGTCAGCTCTCTTCAGCTTCCGGTACGACAGTTTCAAGGCAGACCGTGTACAGACGCTTAGCGCACATTGGTCTATATGCTCGTAGGCCTGTCAGATGTGTTCCACTTACCGCAACTCACTGTCGCCTGCGATTAACCTGGAGTAGAGAGCATGCATTGTGGACACCGCAACAGTGGTCTTGTGTGATGTTTTCCGACGAGTCCAGGTTTAGTTTGGAGTCTGATTCTCGCCGGACATTCATCTGGAGAGCGCCAGGTACCCGTTACCACCAAGAGAACACCATTGAAAGACACCGTTACGTTGGTGCAGGATGGCTCGTTTGGGGAGGAATTATTCTTGGTTCCAGAAATGACCTGCATGTTCAGAGTGTAACGATGACAGGCCACATCTATCGGGATGTCATTCTGGAACAACATGTACGTTTGTTTCGGGGCGCCATGGGTGCTGAATTTGTGTTTATGGATGACAACGCCCGTCCTCACCGTGCAAACATTGTAGACGAATGCCTTCAATCGGAGGATATCACCCGTATGCATTGGCCAGCATACTCACCGGACTTGAATCCAATAGAGCATGTGTGGGATATGCTTGGCCGACGAATTGCAGCCCGTCAACCCCCTCCCACCTGTCTACCGGAACTTCGGAGTGCATTGCTTGATGAGTGGTGTAATATTCCCCAAGATCAGATTGATCATTTGATACTCAGCATGCCTAGGCGTTGTCAGGCCTGTATTGCATCGTCCGGGAGACATACTCCGTATTAACCATCCTACTAACCATGTTATACTGTTTTTTGTAAATAGGTTCTTTTTTGAAATTGGGTCAAGGGAGTAAAACTTGCAATTTTTATTAATTATGTCAAACATATAGCATCTTTTTTGCTCTTTACTTTTTGTTTAATAAATAGACTTTACAAATAAGTCAAATTTGTTTTGCTTCTTTCTCTTTCTTTGCCTGAACTTCATTATCCTTAATTTATGGACATGAGTGTACATTGTCTTACGTACATCAATACATACTTTGAAATGTTACGCAGTAACTTAACGAAGTTAATTTTTAAAATGGACTAAATAATCTCTTTGGTTGGAAAAATCTGAATACCGAATTTTTTTGCAATCATATGACTCTTTACTTCGTGCAAGGATGTAAAAATGCATGTTTTAAACATTTACAATGGAAAGTATCTCATAATCAATCCATTTCGAAAGATTTTCCTGTCTCGTATTTTTTAACTGACTGTAATTCTCATGTCCGCATAATAGTTTTCAGCCGGATATTATTGCGTTGGAAAAAGCTTCATAATCACAAAGCATTTACACGCTTTTCTGCATGATTTCTCATACTCAATCACTACACTGAGCATAAAACGTATGCAATCCTTTTAATCCAAACAAACTGGTTACAGGTTCCTGAAAGCAAAAGATCGACAGAGGGGTTTCTTTACCACTACCTGCTTAGCCTAAAAATCCCTGCTGAAGGGAAAAGAGATAATTTTTAGGGACATTCGAACAAATGGCAACCAAAAAAACGATCCTCATATTCCCCAATTTAAATATCCCAGAAACAAAATTCCTACCCCACTCTGTGTTAACCTACAGATCTTTATTAGGAAAATTAGCAATGGAATACGATTGCTAATTCCTTTTCAAAATTCAAAATGTATTTAGCAGTAGTCCGGTTTTGCAGTTTCTTTCGATAAGAACTGATTTGCAGCCGCGAACTATTTATGAATGCAAAATTTCTTTTCTAAAGTCATACTATTCGGTAACCATTAAAATATCGTCTGCTCCCGAGACAAAAGAAATTAATGTAAAAGATCCTATTTTACTTCCATAAATTGGACGTATATGTCAATCTTCTAACTAACCTCCTCCCCCCCCCCCCCCGAGAAACTTGCACTAATCCGCCACTGACTGTTTGTTTCTAGTGTTCCCAAATGGATTTTTCGGCACGGTAATGTAATCTGAAAAGGCTAACCGATTTCGAATATGATTCCAGAAGATTTTTAAGGCAGCCATGAGAGTATTTGGTTTTCTGCAGAGTAGGCTGTTACTTGTTGTTCACTGGTTGGGAGACTGGAAGATGTGGGGATTTTTCTTTACCATTAGATGCTGCTTAGGGAATATCAGGTCGTTTTTTTTGGGGTCATTTGTTCGATTTTTCAATAATTTTTCAGGATTTTTTTTTTTTTTTTTACTGCAAGGCTCCCTACTTTTGTAATGCGACGGGAAAAGCTAGCAACGAAAATTTTGTGCGACGCATTGCTTTTGAAGCATATTCTAACTTTTTCCTCTGTCGATCGTTTGCTTTCAGGAACCTGTAACCAGTTTCTTCGGATTAAAAGGATTGCATACGTTTTATGCTCAGTGTAGTGATTGAGTATGAGAAATCATGCAGAAAAGCGCATCAATGCTTTGTGATTATGAAGCATTTTCCAACGCAATAATATCCGGCTGAAAACTATTATGCGAATCTAAAACCTCGGTAAAGAAACATCCTATTTTACGCATTTTTTATTAAACAATTTCCGATTTCTGAAGAAGTTATTCTGCCATTTGTGGTTTTATTTTCCAACACTCCAAGTTTCTACCGTTGGAGTAGTCTAAAGGCAAGACACAAAATCACGCTACACGAATTCATTTCGAAGCACTTTCCCATTCCACTGATTAAATTATTGAAAAGGTAATCATTATATTATATGTGATACGTATTGATTATGAAGTGCATTTCATTCAAACGCAGGTCCACCAGTTCCCGTTCCTCTCCGCTATAATTATGGAACATGGTTTTGTAACTATTTATGATTCTAGAAGATGAAAAAAAAATCGCTCTGCAACCATTGATTTCGAAGCACTCTTCCGTGGGATTGACGAATATTTTTCTTGGATTGGCCTTCTACTTTGCACTTGTTAAGATGGGGACATAACGCACTTAAATACACATTTTAAGGGACATACAAAAGACTTCCTACATGTTATTTTCTGCTGAATTAGTCGTGATTCATACAAAATTAATAATTATTGTTGAGTTGTATAACTACTTGCTTGCTACTGAACTAGAGAACGTATAAATGATATACTTTTTACAGGGTTACACTAGAGATTTACGATTGTTAATTTTGCGATCTACCGACAGTAATAATGCAACATAACAAAATAAATATTTATTTTTTGGCGTATACACGCTCACAGTTGAAATGATAAATATTTTCGATATATCGAAATGATAAATATTTCAGTAAAATATTTTCGATACGTTGTGGTCTATTGTTAGTAATAGTCAAATAGACAATAAATAAATAAACATTTAATACTGAGGTTCTAATAACGCAATTGCGCTTAAAAATGCTAAATGCAAAACTAATACTTTTTACAGGGCTGTACAAAAGCCTATCGACATGCTAAATTTACGGCCTGTAGGCGTTAGTAGTGGAACATAACAAATTAAATATTTAATATTGAGGTACGTAACCACTGACGTAAAGTTAATATTACTTTTTACAGGATCACACTAAATATTTTCGATAGGTTACTGTCTTTTGATGGTAATTGCGGGACATAAGAAAGTACATGTTTAATCTTGAGGTGTATAACTACATACTTGCCATTTAAAATGGTAAACCGCAAAATTAATCAACTTTTTACAGAGACATACAAAATACATTTGATGTACGATATGTTATGGTATATTGGTGGCAATCGTAAGAACGTATTATGTATATGTACAGGGTGTCGCAAAAAGGTTAACGACCTTTAATTCTTTATCTGTTAAAGATAAGTGGACATTGTAAACTGAAAAAATGTTCAAAATAAGGTCGTAACTAAGTCTCCATCAAGAAAAAATTCTTTTAAAAAGTTACACTTTTTAAATTTGCATAAGACCGTATAAAAAAAAAATTCCCCAATGAGTAAAATGTTCCTCATGCACTGTTGAGGTTGCTTACAAATTTCGAGAATTATAGTCTAAAAAGTGTCAGAGATATGAAGATAAATATAGGCTGACTTAAACCACTTTTCAATGGCTCTCGAAGGGGAAAAAATCACGCCATTTCAGGGGCCATACAGAAATTACGAAATAAAACTATTTTTTTCCACTCTATCAATAAACGTTCAAATTCAAAATCATGTACAGCCCCTCATCATCCTTTTTTAAAGATATCGCGGAGGCATTTTTTGATGAAAGGCCGAAATTTTCTGCATCACCTCATGAGTGTATCGGGCATTTTTTCCTGATCGGGAATTTTTTTTGAACGGGGGTCATATGAAAATTTAAAATTTGCATTTTATTTTAAATTAACGAGAGGAAGTTTTTTTTAACATAGTCTTTTCCCGACCTTATTTTGAACATTTTTTTAATTTTACATTGCACACTTTACCTCCAAAAAATTAAAAGAAAAGTCACTAATACCAAAATAGAAAAGCCACTAACTTTAACCAGAAATCCTTTAAATCAGCATCATTAATACCTGAAGCAAAGTTGAGGGTCCATGCCGGGATGCAACGACGGATACATAAAAATTGCTTTTCTTCATACAGGGTAGTTAGTTATAATTAAGCAGCTGAAACTGATAAGATGATTGACACCCACTTTTTGCATAATTACTGTACACAAACTGCGCTCAAGGAAGTTCAATAAAAAGTTTAGTTTAAAGGGCTTCCGGTAGGTGGTGTTTTGCATGGAAAAAAAGGTGATTTCAGACCCACAAACAACGCACATCAGCAAATAAATGTTCAAAAACTATTGACTGAATTTGAAGTTATTTATTTTAGGTGGACGAAGATTAAATATATTAAGTGTAGACACGCTTTCGTCAAACGTTCTTTTCTAGAGCCCGTTGCAATTGCCTTCACTAGGGGCTATGACTTCTAGTTTTAGCGATATTCTGCTATTTGAAATGAAACAGAATTGATATATGTTATTAAGCATTACAAGATAAAGTTTTCCATCGAAACTAGTATCTGTATATATATAGTTGAATAGTTCTTCTACAAGAGCACTCAAAATATTTCCAAAACAATACGGTCAATGGCAGTTTACAGACAGGCATCTATTTGCAGCATATAACACTATAAACTACAATATAATTATCAAACAATCCGACAACATACGTGTGCCTCCCTCAAATTGTGCCACAATTCGCCAAAGTTGGCGACTTTTGCGATCCATTGCCAAATAGGGTACGAAAAAAATTCTTTGAAAAATGAACAGAGATGGGCGATATTTTCATTATTGGGCGGTCAATCGAAAAATATCAAATGTGTTAATATTAAGCTATGGCGATTTCATTAGGAATTTTGAAAATTCGTTACTCGCTCTGTAATCAACCCATTTAGTGTACTGTGTTTCTTTTAGGAATGGCTAAGGACTCTCTGCGTAAGACTGGTGGAATTTCTCCGACCGACGAAAATCAGTTAATGCTTAAGGATCCAAAACGGGTTAACGCATTTACATGGAACAAAATAGCAAACTTTGATTTTTTAGTTCTTGGAAAATAAATTTTAGACTGCTGACCCTTCAAAGTATAAGATTTGGTTCTCCGTGTTCGTCCGATACCGTTATGTTATATAAAATGAACATTTATATTTTTAACTTACCAACAAATTTGAATGATTTCAGTTTGTTTGTCCGTTTTGTTGTCCACCCGTCCAGTGTTCTAACTGTCGTAAATATATGTGCGAATTTTTTTTCTATGTATAGTAACCATGTACCCTATTGAAAATATTGTAAGTAGCATTACAGTTTTTTTACAGGAGAAAAACGAGCAAATACATCGCATTCTATGGAAAGTCCTTCTTGAAAACTTATTTTAGAGATTCGCTTTTTTGAAAGAAAATAATCTTGGCATACAGAATATTAAGGCTCTCAAAGTAATACTCTCCGTGAAAATAGTGTCTGTATTATTAATAGTTCTACTACAGGAACACTCAAAAGAATTCCAATACATTACAATCTGTGGCATGGAGTTTTGTTTTTGTAAATCTCTTTTACAGGGTCTCATAAAATTGATAACATAAATACAGGTCTCCTAAAATATAGTGATAATACAACATTATCTTATCTGCGAAATCTCGCCAGATTTCCAATTTTCCGCCAGATTTTCCAAAAGAATTCCAATACATTACAATGTGTGGCATTTGAGAGACACCAATACATTTCTAGTACAAGACAGTGAATATAAAATTTTTAGATTCTTCAGTTAAACGATGGAGTTTTTTTTTTAAATTTCTTTTACAGGGTCTCATAAAATTGCATTTATATTGATATAATACAACATTATCTTATCTGCGAAATCTCGCCAGATGTAAAGAAAATACATTGCCAAATTTCGAGCTAAAATATTGATGTGTTGGAAAGTGTTTTATAATCAATGCGTTTGGTATGATTTATCTTTCTTGTTTGTTAATAATCAGAGTTCCGGAGCAAATAAAAAATATCGGAGAAACTCCATAGGGAGAGAGTGTAAAATTAGATTATTTCTGGGATTACCATGCAAGAAATAGCATATACTGAATATACTTATTTTTCAAATGATACTCTGCATCGTGCTTATAATTGAACTTCCCCTGTAAACAGCAGTCTGCAGTTGAAAAGGATGAGAAGATCCATTATAAATGTGCTCAAAAACTACTGAACAAATGTTGAATTTGTTATGCTTATTTTGAATGATCCGTTTCCAGTGTTATTGCTGTTTTTACATTTAAAAAGTATATCCCTGTTTTATGTATCACTTTATCAAGAATGTTCAAATATAATTTTCCGTCCGGTCCCAGACATATTCTAGATAGAACTTTAGTAGTATAAAGCCGGATATCTGGCAGAGAAATCGGATTTCCGGTAGCTATAATTCGGATATCCGATGGTATTTCGGATATTGAAAAATCAGTCGGATAGGCCGGATATCCGTTACATCCCTATTTCCATTCTATTTTATTTTATTTGGAGGCAATGGGGGACCTTTCATAGTATTAATTTGCAAAATCTGTGCCGTAGCTAGGAGCTGGCCAGGTTGGCAGGTGCCAGGGGCGCAAGCCTCAGAAGGGCGCACTTGGTAGTCTTTTCCTGCGTAATAGTAAATAAGAAGAATTCTTAGAAGTACAAAATCCAAATCTTGACAATGGCCCTCACAAAGAAGGATTAAAGGGGGTAGAGGGAGAGATAGCCCCTCCCGAGGAAAAAAAAATGTAAAATATCCTATTTTACTTCCATAAAATGGATGTGTGTATGAATCTTCCAATAACCCCCCCCCCCCACACACACACAATTGCAATAATACGTCACTGGGCCCTCATGACCCCTAGCTACGACTTTGTGAGGAACAAAGAAAATGACATCATATGAAATGTCTCGAATATTTTTAGACGTCGTATTTTACCATAGACAACCGGAAAAATCCAGTAACTGATATAAATAAGTTTGTTTGTTTGTGGGATTACAGCTGATTAGCTACGCGTGGGCTCTAGGCCGAGATATAAGTAAAAGCAGATTGAAGGACGATGCCATTCAGCAATCACCGACTGCTAGTCTTTCATGCAGGTGGAAATCGAATAAGGGAATATTATAGTTAATAGATATTTAAAATGTTAAACTTTTTGTAAATTTAATTCTTCTTCGTAATAGTGTAGTAAATCTATATTTTGTATTTAAAAAACTAGAACACTCGAGCAGTGGTGGATTAACACAATTTTGTCGGGGGGGGGGAGGCTTCTAGTTAGAAGATTGACATATGCATCCATTTTATGGTAATAAAATAGGATCTTTTACATTAATTTCTTTTCTCTCCGGGGGGGGGTCGCCCCTCCGCCCCACTCCTTTTAATCCGCCCTTGCATTCGAGGGAAAAAATATTTTAGTTTAAAATAAGTTTTCAGCGTTAATTTCTTGTACACGAAAATGTAATTCGTTCGCAATTTATTTCATTGGCTTAAGGCGCAAAGGGCGCCTCATGCAGAGGGCGCAGGGGGACACGTCCCCCTGTCCTACCGGGCCAGCACGGGCCTGATTGCCATTTTAGCAGTTTGAGTACAGCTTGGATATTTGCAAGCGCTGTATTTCGCGGTGCTAAATAAGCCAATCTGCAGAGGATTATGTATGTATATGGCAACCTTACATGAGCAATGATTATCGGCTATGAACATTTGTAATTCGCCAAATAATGAAAAGTCGCCATTGGTAGCAAGATATCCTAGCTGTTTCGTAATTTTTATCTAGTAAGAAAACATATTAATTTTTATCTAGTAAAGAAACTGATTGGTGCTAATAATAAAGAAATATGAAGCACTGTTTTCTTAGAAATAATTATTATCTATACGTATACGTAAGTCGCTTAATTATGAAAAACCGCCATGGATGGCAAATACGCAAATTAAAAATAGAGGAAAGTTTAAATTTTTATGTTTCAAGGAACATGCAAGAACCAAGCAATGTGTAGCTCGATAACGGTCTATCTTGTCCAACCTTTGGGTATTGTTTGTTGAAATGATGCCTTTTTTACGAATAAGGGATCGTACCCATACTACGTGACCCGTTTGGGGGGGGGGGAGGTCTTCAAAATACTACGCTCAGTCACTGGAGCGGGGGGGGGCTGAGAATTTTGTTACGTAGTCGAGAAATTTGTTGTAAATTAGCAATATGTTTTTACATAAGTTTTTCATAATATTTAAATTACTAGTAATTATAAGCATGCATATGCATTCAGTCTTATGCAATAAACGCCGTATTAATAAAGATGAATATGAGTCAAATTATTTTCATTTGTTTCACTTTCTGCCTGCGAAATGATTAAAAATCGTACTCATCAAGACTACGTAAAAACTTCGTGGGGGGGGGGGGAGAGGCGGAGTGTCTTGACATAGACTACGAGTGGTCACCGAGGGGAGGGAGGGGTCGAAAAATCTTAAAAAATAGGTTACGTAGTATGGGTACGTTCCCTAAGCCTTATTAGGGGCAAAATGCCTCTATAAGTACAATTTATTAAGATGGTTGTTAGAGTTACGTGTGACCCTTGTGCACTGAGTATAAATATTAATTTTTTTTTCAAACGGCAAATAATTATCGGCAATCTACTACGGCAATCATACGTTTGCTTGAAAATAGTCTCCGATTCTTCCTCTTCATCACTATCTTGTAATGGAACTTGCGAGTTATCACAGGTACCATTGCAATACGTGCATATAACCAACACCTCCTAGATGTAAAAAGCCTAACAACTGGTACGTCCCCAAACTTTCCCGTCATCAGTAGGCCTTCAAGAATGACGCCATCAAAATTTAACTCTCATAAAGTAAAACTATTTAAAATTTCAGGTGAATTGACTCACGCACAACAGCATTTTACTGATTTGAGATAGGAAATTTTAATTTTACGGCAAAAGGCAAGTTTTTAACTGTAACTAATTATGTAGTGTAATAAGGAAATAGATCATAATGAATTGTTTTGTATCACAAAGGTATTCTATTTTTTATCTTAAGTTATTTTCTAATATTTGTAGCATTCACCAGAAAATTTAAATAGTTTTACTTTATGAAAGTAAAACTGTGATGACGTCACTACTGAAGGCCTAGTGGTGACGTCAAAGCTTCAGTTGATAGGCTTTCTATATGTAGGAAGTGTGGATATAACGGAGCACTTTAACCCAGTCTTTCTGCATCCACAGGCTTTCTGATATCTCTTTCTGCGTTTGCAAGGAATAAGTTTTAACAAGCTTTCAGGAGCTGGGGGCTCGAGTGTGGTGACAGGCATTAGCCCGTCCTTGTTTCTTTTCCACCCCCATTGCTCTGCATTTTGTTCATTCCCATACCACTGCTGAACCTGATGATAGGTTCGGAGTGAATGTTGTCTTGTTGTTCCTTCTGGGTGGTAGCGACGCAATACTAAATTTACTTTTATATGCTGATATTGTGAAGTATGCTGTAAGACATCAATACATGTATTGTGAAGTATGCTGATATTGTGAAGCATGTTGTGAAGCATGCCCATTACTGTCACTGTATAATTCAAGAAGGAAGCGTTCTCCAGCTTTAGCAATGCTCTCTGGATCAGCATACGGATTTTTGAATACCTGGATAACCACGTTTACATCTGGATTTTTTTGGAGTACATCAATAAATTTCATTTTTCCTTGATTAAATAATGCTGATGTTGCATCACAGCCGCTAAAGGCATGCAAGAATAAAATAGGATCTGCGGCTGGTTTATCTATGATACTTTTTGTTGAATATATTTGTTGCAAAATTTTTCCTTTTCCTGGTTTGAGAATATATATGATTTAACGCGTAGAGACAGCCGTCAAAAGAATAAGAAGATCTACATCTTCGCCAAAAACTAATGGGGCCTACTGGGGATACCACGAAAAAAAAAAAAAAAACCGCCGCTTACTCTACCTTACAAAATGGTGTGGAAATGCGTTGTTTGGCCAAAACGCATACTGAACTACACTTTGCGGCGCTCGTACGCCAAAACTATTGATTTTACGAAAAAAAGGTAAGTACATAAATTGTAGGAAATTTTCTCTAGTTTCCTTTTGTGTAATTGTTTTTTTCGTGAAATCATTCGGAAAGGAGATATTGCCAAAAAGCTGCTTTTGGGCGCCATTTTTCGAATATGGTGGCGCGAGCGGCAAAGATACGAGGGGGCAAAGTTGAAATTCGGAAAGAGCACATCGAAATCTATAAAATTGCCCATTTTCAAAACTCCCGGAAAACTTTCCAGGTAAAACTACCAAATGACTGGACTATACATTGCTGACGAGTTTACGACTTCCAGTTGTTTTCAGATGAAACGAACTTGAGAGCGGACATTGACCTCAACCTGCATAATCTAAATGTAAAGGAGTTTTGTAAGTAATTTATTATACAATTTATTATATTATAGCAAGAAAATCGGTGAATTGTTCTCTTCTTCGCAAAGAAGTAATACAGCAGATCAGATTTATGAGCTACCTAAAAAAAATGCATTGAGTAAGGGTCTGCTATTGAAAAAGCTTCTATTTGAATATGAGGTTTGAGAAATCTGATCTGATTGTGTTCTACATCACGAAAAAGTTACACAAAATGCTGTGTAATAGAATGCACTTATTGCAAATATATTATACTGGAAACCTACATCTTTCATATACATTATATACTGAATTGTTTGCTGAAAACCGTATCAATTTTAACAAACCTCAACTATGTATTTTAA
>JAWZYV010004309.1:0-12239 GCA_038373885.1 Cheiracanthium punctorium
GATGAATGGCTAAAAAGGGCACCTTTTATATTATACAGGCAGCTACAAAAAAAAAAAATAAAAAAAAAAAAAAAAAAAAAAAATCCGATCGACTCACTAGCCAGTTTTTTTTTTCCCCAAGGAAAAATCACCTCGCAATTTAAATAATACAGCAGAAACATGTCCCTTCACACCCAATATTTTCAGATCGCTGCGAGCCCAAAAATTTTTGGAGCCGTTGGATATCTCAGGTGTAATTCAACCGATAATTAAACTAAGACAAGTGTCAATTTTTGCGAAAGTGTAGAGTATCCCCCTATCAAAACGATTAACACGTACAAGATTGGAATTAATGGTGTGTTGTAGAATAGCTGCTCGAATGGTGTAGCTATTTAAAAAGAATTTCTTGACTATCTCAGAATTTAGATATCTATGATTGGGTCAGGATCTGTACAATAAACACACTATCATTGGATAAAGGGTTCAGCCTTTGCAATGGAAAGCCTCTTTGTTTCGAAACAGAGTCCACAAAAATTCAGTCTTTGTCAAGAACCTGCCAATCGGCATTATTGTCCTTGGTTAAGCGCAAACCCAGCCAATCTTTTGACGCGAGGTGGAAAATTTAAACGTAGCTCCGAGAGAACTAATCTTTGGTTCTAATAAACCAGAGTGGCTGTCAATGCCGGCCACTCCCTCCCGCCTCGCCTTCCGCCGGTCCGTCTAAATGAACGAAACTAAACTAGTGGTATTTGTGTCGTTCCGACCGGAACGGGTCCGGAGGAACGGATCCGAGCATGGACCGGGTCCGGAGCGGATCCATCTCTAAAAATGGACCCGGTCCGGTTCCGGATCCGGACCGGATCCGCTCCTTTCGGTCATTTGGATCCGGACCCGTTCGTTTCGTTCATCTGGCTCTGAAATCAGTCATTTGGGTCCGGACCCGGTCCTTTCGTTCATCTGGTTCCGAAATCAGTCATTTCTGTCCGGATCCATTCATTTCGGTCATTCGGTTTCGAAGTCGGTCTCGGTCCTCTCTGTCCGAACCCGCTTCCATTGATCGAGTGAAGAACATAGGCTTTCTGAGAATTACAGGGGGTGGGGGGATATAAAGAGGTACCTGTTTCACTTCCTGTGGAAAGATAGTCTTGTACTAGTTGATGCCGGGGGACGGTTGACATTCCAAAGGAGACTGAAAGGTCATTCATTATTAGTGAGATGAGATGAGAGCTTATAGGAAGAAATCTGGGGATAAATTGCTTTTGAGAATGTCGTCATTGGATGTAGGACTGGAGAAAAAATACGATATCTCTTAATTTATTGATTTGTGAGTGGAATTCAGTGTTGTTACGGGAGGTTATTTTATCATTTTAGTTAGTAGGGATGGAGTTTTTAATAGTTAGGATTAGATTTTCTCACAGTTTTTGGGGGTTGGCTGATCAGCTATAATTTGCCAGGTGTGGGGAAAAAACTTGGACTGAAAAAACGCGAACGGTAAGAACGCCCAAATGATTAATTTTTACTAAAAATTGGACATAAAATTCTTTGTTTTGTAATATGCATGAGGAATATATTTAATTGTGTTTTATGCCAAATTTCTTTTGTTTTGGCATAAAGGGGTAAACTTTCATGTTCAGTAGATCTGGGAGTGAGAAAGCTATTGTTATTAGGGTTTCCGAGTTTCCTAAGCACGTAATAATATGAACCATAGGGAAAGCGTCGGGAGGGGGCACAAGGGGTCACCTACCCCCCTGTGCCCCCCCTCAAAATTCATCACAAAAAATTTTTTAAGTAAAAATTTGCTTGAAAATGTAAAAAAAAACTTCCCTTTTCTGCTCTTAAATCCGATATGTGCCCCCCGCAAACCTTTCCTGTACCTCTCCAAAATTTCAGTAGGTCTGGAAGCAATGATAAACTCTTCCTTACTATTATTATTTGATTTTCCTAAGCGTATAATACATATGAATCATAGCAGCAGTTTCGGGGGGGGTGCAGGGGAGCTCTCCCCCCCCAACTTCATTTCAAACTCTGTTAAACAATCTTTTAAAGCTAATGTTATTAAGTCTTCTTAAGCATATAATACATATGAAGCATAGGCGTAGTATTGGGGGAACACAGGGGGGCACTTGTCCCCCAACTTTGTCTCAAAATCTTTTCATTTTAAAAATTTGTTCGTCGGGTCGTATTAACCGATCCAGCTAAAAATGTAGAAGGAAACTCCATTCTTCCCCTTGACAAAATGTTGTAAAAAAAATTGTCCACTGTCAGGGTTGTTTAATTCAAACAAAATTAGTTTTTTATGCCCTTGGTTAAACAATATTTTCAATATCAAATCTGTTGTACTAGTTAAAGCTTTTGAATAATAGGGCTTCTTTAAAACTTTTGTTTCTTTATTTTAAGCAATGCAAAATATTTTATGCAAAAAAGGCTTTATTTGGTAAATAAAGTGAATAATGTTTTCCTTTTTCATAATTAAGTAACTCTCACAGCTTTACATAAAGTTACATTGATTGTTAAAATAGATTATTGCATCCTTTTTTTAATTGTCTTTTATTCAGGTATGAAGATCAATATTTGATAATTTATCGTTCCAATTTTTTGTTTATCGTCATTCTTGAGTATTTCAGGAAGTTCTTTTTAAAGTTTATTTTGAAAGTTTCTAGTTTTATAAAAAGAAAAGGCTTTATAAGTTTATCTTATAAAGCTTAAAAAGAAAGATTTTTTTAATAACCTTTTGCGTCATAATTAATTTTTCCTAAATTCATGGCAATTTGGTAAACTGCTGAAGTGTGTAGGTTTAGAGTTCTGGGCTACCGAGCAATTGTTTACTCCAAATGTAACCCGAATACGCGTTAGAACCCCTCAGGAAGTCCCCCGCCCAAGGCATCCCTTAATAAAGCAGACTGCCCTCGTGTAGACATCCCTTAACCATGAAACCAAAACAACTTTCATGATAACTTTCATTGGAAGTAAAATGTTTAATATAGGGTAAAAATTATTATCACTTCCGATCCCTATTGTAGAGATATCCTAATAACACTGATCTAGGGTTTTCTTCTTTCAATATTGATCATAGACATATAGAATAAATTACAAAGTTACTTTATATTATCGAATAAAACTCTCAGGAAATCAGAGGTAATTAATTACAAAATTTTACTTTTTATACATCCCTCTTACAAAAATACTTCAGCCTTTCCCATAAAAAGGCTCAGAGATATGTTTAATCAAAGTTGGTGAGTGGCAATACGCTATACAATATCAATAATAGTAAAAGTATTATTATTAGAACTATTGGAACAAAGCTATTTAATTAATTAACTAATTAATTTTAGTCACAGTTATTTAAAAAAAATATTTTACATTTTTAGAAGTGAGTTTTAAATAATTTTAAAACTTTACTTTAAAAGTTTTTTTTTTTTTTCTGTTTTAGCATTTAGAAATGAAAATTTGTCAAAAACCTTGCATGTTACACTAAAATTTGATTTAAAGAGGGTCTTTTAGGGAAGTTTTTTAAAACCCTGGAGGATAGAGGGGGGCACAACCCCCTCCCCCCATGAGGATTTTTTTTCCCATACAAAATGTATATTCTTCACTCCGTTATCACACCCAGATATACATGTATGTGAGTTGCAGAGTTTGGCAGTATCGTTAATATACATGTATTTTCAAAATACATTTGTATCTTGTATTTTGTATTTTCACTTGCAAAAAACAAAGTATTTTGAGAATGTATTTTAAAATATATTTTCATAGTATTTTGTATTTTCAAAATACAAAAAATACATTTTATATTCTGACATTAAATTAATCTTAACACCACAGATTGCTCAGATAGCATGTGCAAATGAAAATCATAAAATTGTTGATTTCATTCCCCCCCCCCCCTCTCTTGATGTAATTTATGAGCTGCACTAGAATTACACGTAGTAGTGTCACTGAAGAAGTGTTAGGATCTCTTGTGATCTTTAAATTTAAGTAAACAGGAAAGGGAAAGAAAAGCCTTTCATACTCCTGTTTAAAACACAAACAGTATATTTGTCTAGGAATGTTTCTGGATTCCCACTGTATATGAAACCAAAAGTAGTAAAAACATTTTTAGGTAGTATTTATTAGATTCTTTAAGGGAATTTTCGAAATGTGTTCCTAAGTTCTAGAAAAATAAGGCTGCCAGTATTTCTGCAGTAGTATAATGGATTCTTGGTTACTGTGGTTAAGAGACAAAGATACACGAAGGCTGTCAGCCGTGGGGGGATGCCTTGGGTGGGGAACTTTTTAAGGGGTTATAAGGCGCATTCGAGTTACATATGGAGTGAAACACACTAAATTCCCGACCATTAGAGCGACAGCTTCCCGTAATGGATGGGGTGAATCAAATTTCCATTCTAGATGATTTTGAAACCTTTTGCGCAAATCTTAGTTAAAAATGTTTCCAAATTTTATCTGTAGATGGAAATGAAAATGTTAAGGAGCAGTGTCAGTTATGGAAGCTGAAAACTTAGATAATATGGAAAATATTTAAATTTACGATAAATTCTAAAACTCACTGAAAGACAAAACTTGAATTTTTTTAGGTTGTGATTTAGCTGAGTATTTATATTCAAACATTCAACTGGGTCCATGGGCGTCGCAAGCTTTGGGGACAAAACTGCATTTTCCTTCACCGTATGTATTTAGAATTACATAAATTGTATGCTTCATTTCCATAAATATAATTTAATCTACTAAATCAAATTTTATTTGTTTTCTTTTATCTCTTTTTTGAAATACATAATACCGTGTTTACTCGCGTAATAGTCGCACCCCCGTTTTGAAGTAGAAAAAATAGCTTTAGTTAGAATAACATGTTGTAAATTTTACCCTGCATAACAGTTGCACGTAGACTTTCACTCTGAAAAATTGGCAAAAAAGTGCGACTGTTACGCGAGTAAACACGGTACTTAAGTATGTGTATTTTGTTTGTTATTAATATTTTTGTAAATTTAAATTTCAAAGCTTTTTAAAATCTCAGATGGTCATTACTACCCCCAGGTTATAATAGACCCACCTGTCCAAATATTCCGTATAAATTTATATTTGAAATAGTATAAAATATCTTCGTCATAGTGCCTTATCAACCCAATTTATGGCTTCGAGTTCTTTGTGTAATTATCGAATTAAAATAACAAAATATTTCATTGTCCGAGCCACATTACTTTAGAGTCTTGACTTACACGAGAAATGCGTTCCCAGACCTCTCGCGTAAGGGAAAATTTGGCTTTGTGAGATAGGACATTAGTAGATCCAGAAGGTGGCCTCCAAACGAGCTGTCTTAGAAGTATATATTGCGTATATTAAGTCAAACTTGCACGATGGGTATCTGCCTAAAAAGTGTGTTTTTTTTTTGGGGGGGGGGGTTCTAACGTGTATTTCCGTTACATTTGGAGAAAACCGACCAAAACTCCAGACCATTAAATCGACAGCCGTGCGATCAGCGGTCTACCATTTTGAGTGCCTTATCCACTCGGACATGGCAGAAACTCTTAGAAGATTGACTTTAAAAATTTTAAAGAACTTATAAGCATAGGCGCCGACTTCATGGGGCTTGAAGGGGCTTCAGTCCCCCCAATATTTTTATTCAGGGGGCTGAGCCCCTTCAAAAATTTCACTCCAACTTATTTGTGTCAAATCATATTTCTTCCTCCAAATCGGTTAAACTTAAGAATCCTAAAAATAGAGAATGTATCGCTAGCTTCTTCTGTCTCCCACTCCGCTTTTTCTTTCACAGAGATTCAGGAATTACGTTGGGCGCCTGTAATGCCGTAAGGCACTGATGTCAACCTTCTTTATCAAGAGCGCAAGCACAAACAAATGACCATCAGATAGCTAGGCAAAAAGAAACGGGTTTTTTCCCCCCCCAAGAACCCTTCAGATTTTACACCGTGACACAATTGATGTTGGAATTGCTTTCTAGTAGGGAGAAGACTGCGCTTTTTTTTAGGAGGGTCGTTCTCATGTAATGTAATCTTTCTTTTTTAAATCAGTACAGCAAAAGCTTTCACTTTTATTCTATTGTGAGATACAGACTCTTCTGTAGACGTCTGACCATAAGGGAGATTTTCCCATTGTGCAAAACTGCAAACGATTGTGACATTCCCATTTCCCAGCAGTATTAAGTTTCGATGCTGAAAATAAACCGTTTAAATGTGACTTAAAAACAATTCAAGGCAGAAAATTGATAGTCAAATTTAAGTTTGAAGATTTTAAATCATGAAGAACCTTGTGAGATAGATGAAAAATTGATGTTTAATACAGTTTCGGATATAGACAGTATTCATTTCTTTATACGCTTTATCAAAACTTTACTAATATCGAACGCTTAACGTTTCTGATTTAGCTACAGTTAAGAGCTAAATAAAAAATGATTTCATAAAAATCTTCGAGCAGCACAACTTCTGGATTATATTTTATAATTGCTTGCTCTTATCTTCTCTCTTTACATATAAAACTCTATCCCCCATCAAGGGCGTAATCAGAGGTGGGGGGGGGCGGGGCGGGCTACGCGGGCTGAGCACTACTTAGCTGTCTCCCAGCCCCCCTACGATTTTCAAAAATTTTTGTTAGTTTACACATAAATACGAAAATTTAGAAACGAACATTTGAAAACCATGAAATCTTTAAGAAGACTCGTTGTTTTAGGCGAATTTCGCTTCATAATTGCAAGATTTCTGTTCGGTTTATTATTTTGCTACTCTTGGCTGCATGTGGTGCCAGTGGCGGTTCCAGAGGGGGTCACAGTGGTCATGACCCCCTGGGCCTAGATTTAACCATCTCGCCAAGAAAGAAGGAAGAAAAAAAAACGAGGGCCCAAGCCGAGCTTGGACAAGGCCCAAAATTCAGAGAGGCCTTGATCATGTGCATACATATCATATTGTGTTGCTGAAAGAGAATTCCTCTTTAGAAAACCATTAGTCTCTGACTAATTTACTTTATTTTATAACAACACTAAAGTATGCACACAATATTCTGACTATGTGCTCAGTCGTTATTCCTTGGCAGAAAAATATGCAGCCGTTTTGTAAATATGTGCATTCATCCATATTCATCCATACATAGAGGGCAAATGAAAGGGGAGTCACAGCGAGCATGATTAAGGTAAGGGTGGATGGGGTAGTTGCCTCGAACTCACAATGAAAGAAAACGATCAAAATCAAAAAATGGTTTTAGAAAAATGTGTGAATTGGGCGTGTGATACATATACTCGTATTCGACCCCCACCTCCACCCCACACTTGCAAATAGCCTCCCTCTTCTGTAAAAGCACTCTATGGAGCACCTATGTTTGTAAATTATTATTTATGGAATATCAAACTAGCGTAACTGCTACAAAACCATAAAAATTATAGAGGAGGAAGGAGGGGGCTGTCATGGGGAAAGAGGGACTATACCTAAACAGGGCCGGATTACCCATTAGGCTGAGTAGGCTTTCACCTGTGGGCTCCTACCATTTTAGAGGCCTGCGTTAAAATTTAGAAGGAAAAAAATATAATTAAACATTATTAAAGCTATTTTAGCGTTAATATTTATACAGAATATGTATATGTAACTGAGAAAATAATTCTGATTCATTATTGACTTCGTACACAAGAAACACTTTTTGGCATTGTACACTTCTTAATTGAAATTTGAATGAATATGTGCTAGAAAGTTTGAAGCTGACTATTTAGCTTGAATTTTTATGTGCACATTTCAGTGATACCTTGCATTAGATGGATGTATATTTTGCAAATTCAATAAGGAGAACTTTTAGCACTATGTTTACACGAACGGGCTATGGTAATCATAAGAAGGCTTATAAATAAAATACCCTTCGTACCCTAGTCATCACAATCATATTTTATACAACTCTTTTCGTTCTGAATAAAAATTAATTTTCGTATATTGTTGCACAAATATCATCAGAATAAATTTCAAATAACATAATTCGTTATGGTTTTAGTTTATAAAATGAATACTATGTATCCATTTAGCCAAAGCGTCTCTGACTTACCAATTGCTAGTGTGCTAGTTTAATTTGTTTTGATAATTGTTTAGGTAATATGGAACAATTTTCCAAATAGAAGGGTGATTTAGAGTGCAGTGGAGTTTTTATATATGTTTTAAAAATAATATGGCGTAGACTATGATTTCGAATTAGATTTCATTCATTTTTTTTTCCATTTTTCATATTATTGAGTATTCTTATTTTAATGTAAAGTGAAAATGTTGAGTATTTTTAAAAATTGTCTGTAAATATCTACAGTAATTCAGAGTGATATTTTTGGCATTGTATTATTCCACTGTGTTATTCCAATTTTAAATGTAAAGCACGATTATATTTTATACAACTTTTTTCCGTACTGAATAAAAATAAATTTTCATATATTGTTGCACAAATATCATCAAAATATGTTTCAAATAGCATAATTCATTATGGTTTTAGTTTATAAAATGATTACTATATGTCCATTTTGCCAGGAGCGTCTCTGATTTGCCAATTGCTTATGTGCTGGTTTAATTTGTTTTCATAATTGTTAAGGTAATCTGGAATGGTTTTCCAAAAAGAAGTGTGATTTAAAGTGCAATGCAGATTTTATATGTCGAGTTTTCTATGCCAAGTTCCACACGAAGCCCCCCCCCCCTAAACACTTCGCTTCCAAATCCTTTTATTTTAAACATTTGTTTGGCGGGTCGTTTTTAACCGTTCACTTCACCATTCCACTTAAAAATGCAAGCTATTGCCTGCGTCTTGACAAAATATAATTAAAAAAATTGTTCCTTGTCAGGGTTGCTTAATTCAAACAAGGTTATTTTTAAGCTCTTGGTTTAAACAATTTTTCTCTTCTGTAATTCGGTTTAAAGTGCGTGAGTATATATCGAGTGCCTTCCCCCCTCCCCCCCCCTTTTGTGCACTCACACAAACTGACGGGCGTTGCGCGGGTGCATTGAGTGTTAAGGCACAACTTTTCTAAAATTACTGTCTGGGTTGCTTCTCACCGTTGCAAAGACGCGAACGCAGCGATTTTCCTTCTGTGATCAGCTACCCCATTGTTACCCCACATCATTTCTCCCACTGCGGCCCAAGACCTGTGCCGGGAAGCAATGATGAACACAGAAGGAAATCGCTCAATGATCCAGTGGGCCAAATTTCGTTAAGATTCGACGTAAGTTCTAGGTGCCTATAGCGAATGAACATACAGACAAACAGGAAAATTCTTCTTATTTTATATATTTAGATTATTGCATTATTTGGATGAGCTTTAATAATACTGGTTTTACTTAATATTAATTTGTAGAAACAGTCCATGATAGTTTGTTGGACTAAGGATCTAACAATAACACGTACACACGATGAATGTGCATGCTAAATCTGTACGGCTGATTATGTACTACCGATTGAATTATCAATTCTGGTTCCTGTTCAACAACACAACCAAATGAAATAATTGAGAAGTTACTGTAAATTTAATGAATTAAGTTATGTATAGAGTTTAATTATTCCGTTTAATTAATTATTTTCAAGAGAAAGTCTTTTTTTTTTTAATCTTAAAAATCAAAAAGAAATTCTGTTAATAAGAATATATCTGTTAATAATAATTCTGTTAATAATAGAATTCTGTTAATAATAATATTAAGAAATTCTGCAATAGAACATGTATTATTTGTATGAATTCTTCTGCACTGTAAAATTCTGTAGATTGATACCAATAGAAATAATTAGAACAAAAATATGGTTCAGAAGAATTTTTTTCATGCTTTATTTATTTATTTTTGTGAGCGTGTGTGGGGGAGAGGGTAGGAGTTGGTTATACAAAAACGGATAAAAAGTATGATGATTTATCTTCAAGCATTTAAAATGAAATCAAATAAAATGCACGAGATATTAAAAGAAAACATTTAAAATGACACAAACCACTAAAAATAATTTTCAGATTTAATTTTACAGCTAAGCCAAAGTACTTTTAGAAAAAAAAAATAAGAAGATGAAAGATAAAAATGTCTATTTTACAGGAATTATTAGAGAATTAACCTTTTTCTTATATAGGAAAGTTTAACTTGAACTCGTCTCAATACTTTATAATTTTTAATCTCAACAACACAACTTTACGTTAATGCAACATTGTTTGGTGTTTTGTAAGCTAAGTTTTACAATTAAAGCTCAATTGCTTTAATTGTAATCAGTCTTCTCCGTTGTTGTTGTAGTTTAAAGTTTACTTTTAGTCATTCTTATATTCAACAAGGAATTTCTTTACGTTTTCTATTTTCTAATCAGGTATTGACCAGGGACATTTCTTTTACTCGTTTTCTTTTCGTCTTCGACTTCCCTTTATGGAAGGTTCTAAATAATTTCCAGAGTGATCAAAGATAAACGCTCTTTTCGGGATATTCTCTGATAGCCCGGGGATATTTGCGTCTACAAAAGGTAGCGAAGGAGCGCGTTCTTGGAATTTGAGGGGTAGTTCTTCAGACGACGCTGTGCTTCTTTGTTACTAACCGGAAAAAACGCGAAGGGTCGCCAACCAGAATAAAAGAATTCCCCCAGCTAAGAACAATAATTTTTATTTAAATATTGAACATAAACTTGCTTCGTTTTGGATAAAATATGAGAATGGCATTCAATCAAAAGTAGACGCACCAAATTTCTTTTGTTTTACATTTAAGAATATATTATATCCAGCAGAAACATTCAAAAGTTTTGTGATAGTAAATATGTTTTATCAGATTTTTTAAAAATTAATTTTATACCGATTATTCTGTTTATAAAAGATAAAATTCTTTTATTAAGAATTTTTAAAATAAAACATACTAAATTATTTGAAAGGAAATTTGCAAGGGCTGATAGAACTTAATTGATTTCAAGTGAATTATTTAAATTTTAATGAAACTTTAAGACGTAATAAGTTGATTTCTTTCCGCTGAAATATTTAAATCATTTTTATTTCCTAGTTTTATGTGACATCTATATATAATGTGACATGAATTGTATACATGCCAGTACAAAAAAAGTAAAATAAAGTAGCATCAAAACATTCAGTAGATGAGAGATATGTGCCTTTGATTGACTTAAATTTTAGAGTAATCTGATATTTGCGAATAGTTATGTATAAAATAATGTCACCATGGGTGCCCACACATTTTTATTTTCGGGGGGTGGGGTCTGCTTTTTAAAGGGGGGACTTTAAAAATGCACGGGATTTCACATACTTAAAAACTCTTCCTTCCTTCACCCCCCCCCCAAAAAAAAAAGATAGAAAAAGAAAAAATGGGTTTGCTTGTGTGATTACGGCAACTGTACGCTAGGGCGATCTGCCAAGGATGGGAGTGCCTCGGTAGGCGGACTTTCTAAGGGGTTCTAACGCGTATTCACGTGACATCTGGAGAAAACAGGCGCGTGGTAGCCCAGATTCCTGGACTTACACACTTCAACCGTTTACTAAATTATCATGAAATCAGTAAAAAGTAATCATACTATGACGTAAAAGGTATACGATTAAAGAAATGCTTTTTAAAGCTTTATAAGATAAACCTATATAAAGCTTTCTCTTCATTATTAAGCTATTATACTTATTTTACTAGCAAGCATTTAAAAAAAGATGCTGAAACACGGGAGAATGACGATATACAAGTTCAAAGGTAAATTATCAAACATTGAACTTCATATATGATTAAAAGACAATAAGTAGGATAACAATAAATCTATTATAATATAACTTAATGTAACTTAAGTAATATAACTTAATGTAAACACGTGAGAGTTATGTAATTATGAAAAGTTAAAAGATTATTCACCTTTATTCATCAAATAAAACCTTTTTTGCATAAAGTATTTTGTATTGCATTAAAAAATTAAAATTAATTAATTAATTAAAGTTCTAAAGAAACCCTTTTAGCCAGGAAGTATTTAAAACCAGTACAACAGATTGAAAATGAGAAAGGTTGTTTAAACCAGTGCTTAAAAAAGTAACGTTTAAATTAAACAACCTTGACAGTGGACAATTTTTTAAAAATATATTGTAAATACGCAGACTGGAGTTTCGCATTTTTAAGTGGAGCGGTTAAAACAACGCGTCAAACAAATTTTTAAAATGAAAAGATTCTGCGACGAAGTTGGGGGAGAGGGGGACACGTGCCCCCCCTCTGTCCCCCCGATATACACCTATGGCTCATATGTATTACATTCTTAGGAAAACCTAATAACAAGAGCTTTCTAAGGAAGGCGGAAGGCTTATCACCGCTCACAGACCT
>JAWZYV010004310.1:0-12050 GCA_038373885.1 Cheiracanthium punctorium
CGTTCAAAGGCATGGTAAAAATATCCAATTCTGTTTGAATGGCACGAAATCTTGAAATCTGCGTTCGAACTCAAAATGCAGTTCTTTCAAGCCATCTTCATAATTCTTAATATGGATATATAATATATAAATATATATTTCCTTTTAATTTTCGTTGGACTGGCAAATTTAAAATTCGATCCGCGGGCAAGATAAAACCTTCCGGCGGGCCGGATTTGGCCCGCTGGCCGTAGTTTGCCCATCCCTGTCGTAGCCCTAATCCTATCCTACTGTGCCCGGTAAGTGTCACAATGTGACAATTTGAGTACATTTTGAAAATTTAACTTTTTTCAAAGAATAAAATTAGGATAAAATCTGAAAAAAATTCCAAGGAAAGCTAAAAGATGTCAAAGTATTGTCCAGTGTTAAATTTTTAGTTTTAATTAAAAAGAAAGCAATAGTTATAAAACAAGTAAAAACTGTCTCATTGTGCCGCGTTCTCTCCTATATTATCCTCAAGGCAAAATTTAGTATGCAGAATAAAATAAAAAATTTTTAAGGTTTTAAAACTATTTCTTTTATTTCGAATGCCTTTTTAATTTAAAAGTGTAAAAAACATATTTTAGAAATGTAAAGTCAACATAGGATTTTGAAAAATATTATAAAATGAATCATTTTCACACAAAACATCTAAATTAACCCATTTATGCCTAGTGTCCCTTTTTTGGGACGGCATTTTCGCTATTAGTCGAAAACGTTATTTATTTTTCCTAGCCTTTATTCATGAGTATTGAGCCTCAACTCTACAAAATATTTTAACATGACCAAGTAGGATGTTGATATTTCGATTTTTATGCATAATGATTTTAAAAGAAATCATCCCTAGTTCAAGAAGTTGACATCAGAAATTTATCTATTATTTCAGTTGTCAGTAAAAATCGAAGAAAGTCGCAAAAATATCCAGGCACAAATGGGTTAAGGTAATTGATTTTTCAGAAAGTTTACATACCTGTGTGCCGAACAAGAGAGTGTCCAACTATCCAAAGGGCCATGTAAATAATTAGAGATAAAAAGCAAAGAACGACTCCTGTCACCAAAAATGTAATTGGCCCCGCCCGATCGAATTCCTGAAAGATTATATTGGAAAAATTACCAATTACGTAACAATATTCTATGCCTCATATTGAAAAAAGTCTGATTACTTTGAAGAGCATTCATTAAAAAAAACGTACATTTATGATTAATGTTAAAAATAATCAAAGCATTGCAAAGATTTCATAAATTCACTATGTCTTTCCAAAATATACAACACACTATTAAAAGATAATATTACGACAGTTATAAAACCCAAAGAAATATCTTGAAAATGCAATACTGTATAATGCTGCAACCAATTTTTAAATGTGAGTTTTAAGGATTTTCTGGAAACTTCAAAACTTGTACAATTTGTAAGAGTTTAAAATATAGATGCTAAAATTTTTCTGTTCTGATTAGAAGCTAAGAGACATACGTTTTCGAATAAAAAGAAGCAATTCATTTCTCACGACTAATGAGAGATTGATCAATTTACGGTCACTAACCAATTCCGCCGCAGTGTAGGACGATTCCGCCGAAAATTTCCCGTCTCATTTCCCCCCTCCCCCCCACAGGACAATTCCGCCGATTCTTATTCGGGTGTTTTTTTTTTCGAGAGGACAATTCCGCCGAAGGGGGTTGCAGACAGTGTTTCTTTTGGCGACGAGGAGTTGGCGTTATTTATTTGCTCTTTGACTACAAATAGGACATTTTGAAAGCTATGAGAAAAAGGATCTAGGTCTGACCTAAGTAAAATTTGGATCCTTGAACATTAGCATTGGGCCATGTTACACGTATAGCGTTGTGAATAGCTATCTCGAATCTACCACAAAATGGCTTGGTTCAAAGGGGAGATTTTGTTCGATAAAAGTCTTTTCCGCAAGTGTATACACTTTTGCAGTGCATTTCTTTTCTTTACTGCACTGCCCCACAAGTTCACCGTTTTTCAGTATTCTTTTTTTATAGTAAGTAGTACCGTCAACAATAACAAGATCTTTTCCTCCCTCGGTGGTGCAGAGTTCAACATTCATGGCAGAAAAACTTATACCCAATCAGGCCGCCACACAGTCATCAAGTAGCAATGATCTCATGATGACACAAATTACAATCTATAAAACAAAGTGTAAAATGTTAGTTGTTACTTAGTTTGTCTGTGTCTCACCTAGCTCCTAGACCTAACAAATTTTGTATGGAAATTCTTCAGGACGGGTCCCGACATACCTCGAAGCGATTTTTATATATACCAATATATTCGAATATATACCAAGATTAATAAAAAGAATATCAGGCATGTATGCTGCATTTGGTGGGAGCTCTCTGCTAATCAGGTTCCCTCTTTTGCCCCTTCTGACTGGGTTGGGCACACTGCCAAAAATTATCGATGTCGGAACAACATCGGAAATTAATCTCAGCAGGCAGAGAAAATTATCAATAGGTTCACTGATTAATAGCGCATGCACCCGTGGGCATATTGATATTCCGTCGTCGCCAACAAGTGCTGGATGAATCGCCAAATATGAACGTTCTATTCAAACTCCATTTCTTGTCTCAAGAAAATGGCTAGGTGGAATGGTCCTGTAAGGATTAGTTCATGACAAAATGGCGCGGCAGAATTGTCCTACGGGTGGAATCACGGTAGTTACGGGTGGAATCAATTCTCGGCGGAATTGACCTGTTCCCCAGTTTACTATAATCTCTCATTAGTGTTATCTCTGTGTAATAACAAATAGAGCGTAATCTCATAATTTAGTTGTTAGTAGTGAAAGATTGAGAGTACTGCGCCACTCGAATCCGGGCGGATTGCGGATTGCATTCCAGTGGAGCAGAGGTTACATAATCCACGATGTGCTAAGAGGGAGGTGGAGTTGAGTGACAGCTGATGGAGGAGAATTCGACCGGAGCAGGGGAGACGGAGTTGAGTGGCAGTTGGTAGATAAGACAGAAGGGTACAGATTTCTTTTTCTTGCATCATTCCTAATAGAGGGGACTCGGAAAAAAGTTTGATTTTTTTTCTAATAATTACTGACTACAACTATTTATGTAGAGACCGTCTTGCAAAGTATAAAAGAGATGTGATTATGAAATAGGAAGTAATTGTAAGGATGACTCTTAGGAAAAAATTTTTCATTTGTGTTTTTAGAATTTTGATTGTTAATTTTTCAGACATAGAAAAATATGCTGAGATACGAACTAAGAATACATAAAAGAAATTAAAAGCTAATGATTTCATTATTGCAGATAATATTAAAGTTGGGAGTTGAATGATTTATGTTTTATGAAAACTTTTACAGAATAGTCGAAAGAATTGTGTTTAATGCTAGGATAACGATACTTTGCGAATTTTTTCTGACATAAAATGGTATATGTTAATTTTTCAGACGTAGAAAATATTGGATTTGTGTTTTTAGAATTTTGATTGTGAATTTTTCAGACATAGACAATTTTGGATTTATGTGTTCTGGAAATTTGAATGTTAATTTTTCAGACATAGAAAATTTTGCAGCGATATGAACTAGGAAGATTTACAAGGGATTACCATTCTTTTAGCTTTAGTTTTTTTTTTTCCCAGATACTAGAAAGAGTTAAAATTATTAGTGTCTACCATCTTAATAAAAAAAAAAATACGTTTCAGATTTTTAAAAAAATCATTATGGTAAAACTCTGGTTAATAATGAAACTTAGAAACTATTTTAGCGAAAGCGAAATCTACTGTATGGATTTGCCCCTAAAAGTTAACTTCACAGTACACCCGTTGACTTAACAGCTGTACTGTAAAGATATAGCTATATTCTTCTTATGCGTGTAAAAATATCATGTTCCACCCTACAATAGGTACCACATTATCATGTAAACCTTTTACAGAATAATAGAAATAATTATGTTTAATGTTAGGATGAGACTTTGCGAATTTTTTCGTGATAAAATGACATTGGTTATATCTTTAAACCTTTTAAGCAAGTATTAGTATTGATAGATTTTTTAAAAATCCTATAGCATTGAAAATAAAGTTTAGGTTTATACTAACCGATCAGGAAATCGCGGTTACATGGTAATTTCCTTATATGACTTTAGAACTTTACGATACGTTTTTTTAGAACTTTACGATAAAATAAGTTACGCGCTTGAAAATAAAATTGCAGTTTTAGATCTAACTACCAAGATATTATAGTTATAAAGTAATAATATATCAATTCAATAATAGGAATGCTTATATTTTAGGTACAAAAGTAGCATTTATCCAGATACAGACTACACATGTGTTTCATTTTATGTTATAAGATCTCTCAAAAGCGTTAAGTATTATAAATTTAACTCAGAAAAAATATTATTTTGATGGAAATAGTGTCATCGCATCTTGCTGCTGTATATTTTTACGTTTAATAAGGTATTTGCACAAAGACTGAACCACAAATGTTCAGCAAATATGCTTTCACTAAATAAGGATTAACTTTTTTTTTTCTAAATCATGTATCAACAAAGTACAAAACATATTAAAAGTAACAAAAAAATTTTGCAAGTCTTACTAAACAAAATACTAAAAGGAATAACTGACACTAATAGTCAATACCATACTTGTAAAAATCTCTACGATTAAGCGAAATGCATTTTAGAAAATAATATTATCAAGACATCATATTCAAATATTTACAAATACACTGATAAACGTCTAACATAACTATCAAATAATAGGTAATATACTTGCGTATACTAGAAAATATTTAAACAGAAATGCACTTACTTCATTACTTGAATGATCGATAAAATACATCATCAGTGTATTTTCATAACGTGAACTATTTTAAATTAGGCTTAGTATAAGCGATCGAAAAAATGCATCCTACCACCACCACAGATAGAGTGAGAACAATTTTTTTCATATAAAAATACCTTGCCAAACCAGTTCTGTTAACCTTAATCTTGAAGCTTTGACCTTGAACCGGCATAACCTTGAAACGACCTCTTTGATGATCACATGACTTTTTTTTAGCCAGTGGGAAGTTATTATTTTATCTATGTTAGATAAAGCGGTTGAATGCGAGGCTCACATTATGCTGTGAGTACCTTCACTTTAGACGTGTGTTTCTAGTTTTATGCTTTAATTGATTTTTTTCATCGTGTTTAAAAAAAATGGCCTTGCTTGAATTGATCGAAAATACTTTTAACATTGAATACACTACTGATTTTTACACTCAAAGTGATGCTGATGTGTTACTTCAAGAATTATCGCAATTACCTTTTGATGCAAAGCCTCTGCAAACTGGTGAAAAGGATAATACTTCGACTCGGAAAGTAATTGCTTTCGCGGATGAGGGGATAAATTACAGTTTCTCTGGAGTGACTGTCTCTTTTTTCCCTTGGTTACCCATTTTGCAAAAACTACGCGAAGATCTACAGAAAACAACAAATTATGAATTTAATTTGGTACAAGTAAACTTATCCTCTGACGGGCAATCTAAAATTGAAGACGGTAACTACGAAGATTTTTCTCTGGACCTATCATCATGTGCATGCATTCTAAGTTTTGGATCTAAACGAACTTTAGATTTTAAACCAGCAAACTGTGAAACCACTACCATTAAATTAGAACATGGTTCAATGTGTAAGATATATCCCCCAACCAACAAACTTTTAACGTATGGTATTCCTTCTGAGCCTCATGTGACAGATCCACACATTAACCTAACATTCGTCAAAATGTGCATTTATGAACCTGCGCCGAAAAGACCAAAGTTGGACGATTGGGCGGATCATGCTTACCATAGCTTACATGCTTCTGTAAATAGTACATGGCACTTGGAAAGACTTATCCACGTTTCACTCCACGATGAAAAAACTGTCTTGAAGATTCATATTAGACAATTTATTCAGAACGCTGAATTAGACTATATACCAACCAGTCAGGGAGTCATAATGGACCCTTCAACATATATTGAATTTATTGTAAAACTATTAGATTTTACTAGATGTCATCACAATAGCTCTTTTATTTGTAATAATCAATTATCCAAATGACGATGGAAAATGCATCCTACAGCAAATTTTCAAAACCGGAGATTCATTTACATTAAATCCAATTCCCTTGATACTTTTAAATGACCAAGTATTAAAACTTTGTGAAATGAGAAATGAAATATCAGAATACATTCTAAAAACATTGTACACAACCACCCTGCCTCATTTGACACTAAAATTAAAGCCGCAAAAGTGTTACCGTGAACCGCATTGTGAATATGAAATAGCAAAAGATCAATTAATGGATATAGTATCTCATGAAATTCACAAAAGTTATCGGTATAGGCGCCTGATGTCTCTGTTTCACAAGACTCAAGCAATGTTCGACTCTTTTCATAGGATTGTTTGCTTTTTTCTAGTGAAATAATCCAACATGAAAGTCACTTTAGAAGGCATTTCCCTTTTTTTTCTCCCAAATGTCACGATATTTTTCACCATCGCTTACAGTTAGTTAAACAAGTGCGTCTTGTTTGAGAGAGGTGATCAAACATTTATGTAAGCAGTTGATTTTATGAATTCTAGAAATTTCTTCTGGTATGTAGTTAAACATTAGTTTTTCTTAGTTTTTGGTATCTTATATTTTAGTTTGTTAATTTCTATTAGTAGATATACTTTTAACAGTTTTTAATACCAATATTAAAAAAAAAATATATATATTTACAAGTTGCTTATGTAGTAGGTATACTTTTAACAGTTTTTAATACCAATATTAAAAAAATATTTACAAGTTGCTTATGCAGCAAGTTATTCATGTGGTATTTAAAAAATAACTAAAATGCACTGAGTTAAATTATATAATGTTTAAGAAAAAGATTCAACATATCTAGCGTTCCAGAAAAAAAAAGAAGCGCTAAGTCATTACATTTAAAAAATATCAAAGTTATCACTTCTATGAAATTTACAAAGTGTAGATCTGTTAGTTTATTGTATGAAAAAATTTAACAACTTGTAAGGATACAAAATATAACTAACACAAATACTAAGTGCAAAACTTCTAAAAAGAAAAATTACAAGTTCAGCTAATGCAGTTTACAAAATATTTCATAAAAACCTTTACATGGTATTTCTGAAAAGTTTTGTAAATATCAAAGTTAAAAGTGTCTAATTTCATATAGACATAAATGTACTAATTTTCATTCGTGGAGATTTTAAAAAGGTAAAAATTTATAAGTCTGTTACCTTGAAAGATTAACTAAAATGTACTAAGTTGAATAACACAATGTTTAAAAAAAATTCATGTCTACATATTTGTCACTTCAGAAAAAAAGTATTAAGTTCTTAAGATTTAAAGAAAATACCAAAGTTCATCCCTTCTATGAAATTAACAAAGTACAGATGTGCTAGTTCATTTCATGAAAATATTCAATGTCCTGCCAGAACATAAAATACAATTTTAATTCAAAATATACTAAGTTTGAACACAACTCAAAAAATAAAAAATGAAAAAAAAATAAAAAATAGAGAAGCAATACTTTTTTCTTTTCTAAAGTTATACTCATCTAAAAATACTTTTCTTTGCTATGTTTGTAACTTGTAAAATGAAAAGATCACAACTTCAGCAGATGTAGTGTGTACAGTTACTTCAGAATAAAAAAATTAAGTTCGTTCACATCAAAAATATTTTAAACGTACTACTTCTATGAAATTCACAAAGTTCGAATTACTAAGTTTATTTCTGGAAATAATATCATAACATATGAGAACACATAAACATGTCCATATTAAAAGTTTACGAAGTTTCAACAAGTATTGTGGATAAAAAATAATCTGAGTTAATACTTCGATGTTTTAATAACTAAAAAATTATAGTGTTTGGTTTAAAATACTCGGTTACTTCAAATAAAATGTACCAAGATTTGTATATTATAGAGGCCTCACCATGGCACAGTGGTTATGTCACTGGAAATGGTAGACGGGCGAAGTGTGAAGGTCCCCGGTTTGAGTCCCATCTCGCGTCTGTCGACCTAACCGTTCGGAGTTTTCCGTGGTTTTCTCCGAAACATAGCGTATATACGGGTTAGGACCCCTTGAAAGACCCCCACGGAGGGCGCCCCACCTTCCCTCGTGCAGATAATTGGTCTTAATCCTACAACACAAGATTTACATTATAGAATACCTAAAATTCCTTATATTGGTAACAATTGCGCAAATCAAAAGTGTACTAAGTTTGAACAAGTATTATGTGTAACAAATGCACAAATCAAAAGTGTACTAAGTTTGAACAAGTATTATGTGTAGCAAATGCGCAAATCAAAAGTGTACTAAGTTTGAACAAGTATTATGTGTAGCAAATGCGCAAATCAAAAGTGTACTAAGTTTGAACAAATATTATGTGTAGCAAATGCACAAATCAAAAGTTTGAATAAATATTATGTATAAAAAAGTAAAAACACATTTATTTAGAATTTGTAAGTTTAAGTAGATCATTCTGTAAAATATGTAACACGTGCACTTATTCGATATTTTCCAAAACCACAAATATATATATATATATATATATATATATATACAAGTCTATTACTTTAGAAAAATTACAAGAAAAAACCCAAGTTACTACTCCGACGTTCTAAAATTATGGTAACTCGTTTTTTTATTAAGTACAGATTTTTTGAACGTAAAACATGTCTGGTAATTTTAAATACTACGTTTTATACTAAGTATTGTGAGAAATACCTTTTTTTATGTAAGTACATTTTACAAAAAATTACTACTGTTGTGAATTCTTATGTGACAAACTTACCTAACGTACTTAGGTTTATGCTTTTAATCAGAAGACCACTTTATTTCTATACAGTTGTTTAATGTTTTCATAATATTAGTTTCAATAAGTTTTTGTCAAATTTCTAACTGTCTAAGTTATGGTAATAGAATTTAAAAGATAAGTATAAAAGAGAATCTGAAATCTTGTCTACGTATGTTAACTTTATATCACTTTTTGTTTTAGTAAAATTTCAGAAGTATTTATTTTGCAAGTAATCAATGCACACATAAAGAAAGCACATAATTTTTTTCTTATATAAACTGATTTATTTACAAAAAATGTATTTTAAACTACACAAACTATTAACACAAAAGAAAATAATAACTTTTCAATGAGTAATCTATAACTAAGCATACATAAGTCAGTAAAAACTCACTGCTGTAGAAGCAAGCATACCTTTTCTGTATAATCACAATGGTTTTAATAATTTTTTTACAACTGTAATACTAGTTATACACCAATAACATCACATAATTACACATGATTTGGCATCCTTGGGATTAGAAAAATCTAAAAACGGTTGAAAAAATGAACGAAGAAATATATTTTGAAAATACTCTCCGTAGTCTTCGAAGAAAATGTTTGAAAAAAATTCTCCGTCATAATGACAAGTACATTTGTTCTCGCATATCTCTCTTGCAATATATGGTACGTCGAGCATAAACCATGCTTTAATGTTTATAAGACTATCTCTCTCATCAACATGTGTTCTATTCGAACAAGCATGTATCCTTTTTGAAGGATTATCCCGAACTCGGTCTATGCAATTAAATTGTTTCTTTAAACTTTTGTGAATTTCATGAGATACTATATCCATTAATTGATCTTTAGCTATTTCATATTCACAATGCGGTTCACGGTAACACTTTTGCGGCTTTAATTTTAGTGTCATATGAGGCAGGGTGGTTGTGTACAATGTTTTTAGAATGTATTCTGATATTTCATTTCTCATTTCACAAAGTTTTAATACTTGGTCATTTACACTCATGTCCATAAATTAAGGATAATTCAGAATCACACAGAAATTGATCTCTAAAATAAAAATTTCACCTGTGGAATGATCACACACATCTTGAAGAAGAATATGCAAATTACAGGAAACCACCAGATGACGTGGATGGTACGTCACAATGACGAGAGTGTAAGAGAGGGGTATATAAGGAATGGTGGCAAAGAAGTAAAATTGTTCACAAGCGTTGTGAAAGCCTTTCAGTGCAAAAACCGCATAGTTATGGCACAAAGGAGGCATTTGGATGATGTTTTACGTAGCAGAATTATCGGACGACTGGAATGTGGACGTACCCATTTGGAAGTATCCGAGGAACTTGGAATCGCCCAGAGTGTCATCTCCAGGCTTTGGCAACGATTCCAAGATGATGGTAATGTGAGTAGACGTTACAGCACAGGTCGCCCCCGAGTTACAACGCCGAATGAGGACCGCTATTTGGCAGTTACTGCCAAAAGAAACAGACGGAGTACAGCATCAGACCTGTCTCGTCAGCTCTCTTCAGCTACCGGTACGACAGTTTCAAGGCAGACCGTGTACAGACGCTTAGGGCACATTCGTCTATATGCTCGTAGGCCTGTCAGATGTGTTCCACTTACCGCAACTCACTGTCGCCTGCGATTAACCTGGAGTAGAGAGCATGCATTGTGGACACCGCAACAGTGGTCTTGTGTGATGTTTTCCGACGAGTCCAGGTTTAGTTTGGAGTCTGATTCTCGCCGGACATTCATCTGGAGAGCGCCAGGTACCCGTTACCACCAAGAGAACACTATTGAAAGACACCGTTACGGTGGTGCAGGATGGCTCGTTTGGGGAGGAATTATTCTTGGTTCCAGAACTGACCTGCATGTTCAGAGTTTAACGATGACAGGCCACATCTATCGGGATGTCATTCTGGAACAACATGTACGTTTGTTTCGGGGCGCCATGGGTGCTGAATTTGTGTTTATGGATGACAACGCCCGTCCTCACCGTGAAAACATTGTAGACGAATGCCTTCAATCGCAGGATATCACCCGTATGCATTGGCCAGCATACTCACCGGACTTGAATCCAATAGAGCATGTGTGGGAAATGCTTGGCCGACGAATTGCAGCCCGTCAACCCCCTCCCACCTGTCTACCGGAACTTCGGAGTGCATTGCTTGATGAGTGGTGTAATATTCCCCAAGATCAGATTGATCATTTGATACTCAGCATGCCTAGGCGTTGTCAGGCCTGTATTGCATCGTCCGGGAGACATACTCCGTATTAACCATCCTACTAACCATGTTATACTGTTTTTTGTAAATAGGTTCTTTTTTGAAATTTGGTCAAGGGAGTAAAACTTGCAATTTTTATTAATTATGTCAAACATATAGCATCTTTTTTGCTCTTTACTTTTTGTTTAATAAATAGACTTTACAAATAAGTCAAATTTGTTTTGCTTCTTTCACTTTCTTTGCCTGAACTTCATTATCCTTAATTTATGGACATGAGTGTAAAAGTATCAAGGGAATTGGATTTAATGTAAATGAATCTCCGGTTTTGTAAATTTGCTGTAGGATGCATTTTCCATCGTCATTAAATATGGATAATTGATTATTACAAATAAAAGAGCTATTGTGATGACATCTAGTAAAATCTAATAGTTTTACAATAAATTCAATCCATGTTGAAGGGTCCATTATGACTCCCTGACTGGTTGGTATATAGTCTAATTCAGCGTTCTGAATAAATTGTCTAATATGAATCTTCAAGTCAGTTTTTTCATCGTGGAATGAAACGTGGATAAGTCTTTCCAAGTGCCATGTACTATTTACAGAAGCATGTAAGCTATGGTAAGCATGATCCGCCCAATCGTCCAACTTTGGTCTTTTCGGCGCAGGTTCATAAATGCACATTTTGACGAATGTTAGGTTAATGTGTGGATCTGTCACATGAGGCTCAGAAGGAATACCATACGTTAAAAGTTTGTTGGTTGGGGGATATATCTTACACATTGAACCATGTTCTAATTTAATGGTAGTGGTTTCACAGTTTGCTGGTTTAAAATCTAAAGTTCGTTTAGATCCAAAACTTAGAATGCATGCACATGATGATAGGTCCAGAGAAAAATCTTCGTAGTTACCGTCTTCAATTTTAGATTGCCCGTCAGAGGATAAGTTTACTTGTACCAAATTAAATTCATAATTTGTTGTTTTCTGTAGATCTTCGCGTAGTTTTTGCAAAATGGGTA
>JAWZYV010004311.1:0-12743 GCA_038373885.1 Cheiracanthium punctorium
TCTAAGTCATAAAAAATGAGCTAGTACTCTTTCTATTGTTTTCAAACTAAACGTATTTCGAACATTTCCATCAATATACAGAGTGCCCCAAAAATATAGAATACGCTTACATTTTTTATCCAATCGAGACAACTGTGCAATGTAAAAAAAAAATCGAAATATGGTAAGAAAGAAGAATAAGTTGAAAAAGACTTCATTTTCTGAATTTTCAGTCACGCGTTTTAACCAAAATGAAAAAAAAGAATTACGAGTTAGTAAAATGTCCCCCCACACACTAGTGAGATAATGTACAAAATTGCAGGCTTTCATCATAAAATATTACATAGATACTTTGACAAAGATAGTCAAGTAATGTAGGCGAATTTGTATGTAAGCGTTCATTGTTAAGTGGAAAAAAAAAAAAAAATTCTTTCGTAAAAATTTATTTCTTTCCTAATTTCTGGACGATGAATTTCTGTCACATACACGCAAAACGCGTCATTTTTCACCATCCAGCGCCGTTTAAAAGTGATTTAAGTCAGCATATACTTATTTTCATACCTGTGACGCTTTTTTGGATATAAATCTCAAATTTTGTTTATAACCTCATTAGTGAACGGGACTCGTTTCATTATCTGGATATCTTTTCTTTCTACGTGGTCGTATTCAAATTCAAAAAGTCACTTTTTGAAAATTAACAAAAGGAATTATTCGTTAACTTTCAAAAAGTCACTTTTTGAAAATTAACGAAAGGAATTATTCGTTAACGTAGTCTTTCATTGCATACCTTTTCTTTTTGAATTTACATTGCCCACTTCTCTAATAGATAACTTCTTACCATCTTTTTGAGATATGTGCACAACTATATATATGACTGATATCACAATAAGATTTTAAGAATGCAATCAAGATCGGCTCAAAATTTAAATAGTTTCCTTTTCATCACATGATATCAGAAAAAGAGTGCTTTTACTGGATTTATAACCAAAATTTCTCCCATAACACGATAAAGAATCGTGGCTCGAAGACAGACGGGAAATATTTTTGTATTCCAGATTTAAAAAAAAAAATTAATCATGGAAGGCGTAATATTTTATCAAACTAAGCACGTCAATTGTCACTGGGAGGTATCTATATTAATAGCCTACAGGCCAAGGGAATAAAATTTTAGAACTGCTAATTCAGAAAGATGTTTATTGTGCTACTTTTGGGTGTGTCGATAAATCAATAATTAAGTTAATGAAAATGTATTTTTTGATTAATTAATGCAGCAAACCTCAGTATTCTTTTTTTGCATAAATAATTTGTAATTATAATACACAGAAAATAATGCGTTTTTCACATTTGGCTTAGAATTATAAAACATTTGAGTCACGTAGTGTTATACTACATACATTTAAATTAAGAGATAATCGAGTTCTTAAGTTAACAATTAGGTTTTATATAAAAAAATTAAATATTAAGTAAGTAAATGCGTTTATTTGCATTGTGTAATAGTCAAGAATATGAACCAGTGCTATGTCAGGCTTGGCGCTGCGAACGTCTAATTTCACCCCTCTACGCCGCATTTTTATTATTCTGCTCAGAAGAGGAGAAGAGAAGAGAAGGTGCTGATCGGACCACACGGGTGCCGATGTTACGCTATAAGTTAAACACGCTACGTATGATAATGATGTGTTAAATTAATACGTAATCTATGATAAGTTTTTCTAACGAGAACCCTGTTGTAAATAATGTATATATAGTTTGTTCGTGTAAATAAATTATATTAGTGTAGTAAAAGGGAGTGTTAAATCAAGCTACCTACAACACAATACCGCGACGTAAGCAAAGAACCCCGCCGCGACATGCTATATATCAAATTTTATTTTTCCGTAAATAATTTGTTTATATTGATATTAAAAATTTAATGTATTTCCAACTTCCAATATGCATTTCATTTCGTTTCATTTATTTATTTTATTCTTTTATATTATTTCAGAGACGGCTGACATCGTCGATCGCAAAAGTTCTATTTTTAATTCTACAAATACTTTCTCAAATCACTCTAGACATGAAATTTTATAGATACACGGTGAAAATTCAACGGTTTTGAAATGAAAATTCTATCCATATTTAATTTCATTATCAGGAAACTGCCCAGGAGAAAACACAAAATGGTTTAATCTAACATGAGGTCCCTTGATGCACACTTTCAACTATATTAGTTGAAATTTTCCAAGCTATTCGCTCAAAGAAAGTCAAAATGTATTTATTGGGAGTTAGAAGGATACCGCTTCTGATGAAAATCAAATGTTTGTATGTATCCTTATGATTTGTTAAAAACAGGATTTCATAATTCAATTATTAATTTGAAAAATAATTATATATATATATATATATATATATATATATTACGTCAAAAATATCAAAAATATGTCTAGATATATTTCCCTCTGTACTGAATGTGTCGGTGGAAATTCGTTAAATATTTTAGGACTAATGACTGATGAGTCATTTTTCAGTGTTTAGTAATATACACTATCCGTTGAAAACAAATAACAATTCGAACTTTAAGTTGTGTTTTTTTTTCTCTTACATTGCTGATTTGTAATTTTAAGTGGAAAGTCAGTGCTGTAGTTGAACTTCCAACATTTTAGTTCTGTTTTAATGCATAAATGGCCTCCTAAGACCAAAAAAGTGCAGAATAATGAAGAATAAAACGGACATTTCTTTGTCAATGAAGTAATATTTAAACCAACTTTTGGTCCGACTATTTTAATTTTCATGTAATATATTTACACGATTTAAAAAGAAAGGAATAAGCAAAACAAGTAAAATTACAACATAAAAGCTGTCGACATTACACTAGTTTAAAAAATATGTAGAAATAATATCTCATTTATTTCTCTAAATCGTAAAAATTGAATTTGTTTATTGATATTATGTAATTAAAAATAAAATATCAAAATTTTCGACCAAACAACATATGCTGCATTTAAAATTTCGTAGATGTAATTTTAAACGAACATTACAGACATTTTTTTTATCTTCTACCAATAAAAAGCTCAAAAGTACAGCAAAGAAAATGTTCTTGAAACTCACAATGTATTGGTACAGTGATTACTAGCATATTAAAATGTATCTTTTTCTGTATGTATTTTAAGTTTTGATTCAAATTCACGTGAAAAATATATGTAGGTATATTTCCCTCTATACTGAAATTTCCAAAATGAAAGAACAATACATATATTTTTATTTTATCACTTTCCAACAGCTTCCAAAAAATACTTGTTTGGAAAATGTAAGCATTTTTAGTAAAAATTAAATATGTGGAGAAAGCTAAAGAAATGCCGAACTCATACGACCTATTCTATTCGACATAACATCTTCTTTTTGAAATATTTGGATATATTTTTTGTTGGATATTACTGTACAGCACTGTATGTTTAATGTTATTAAAACACAATTTACATTTAAAAAACTTCGTTTATTCCTCTGTGGAAATGCAAATTAAAAATTGTGTATTTCAATAAATACATTTTAAAATAGAAATGTCATTTTATACAAATGAATGATCTGTACTTCAATCCTTGTTTAATAAATGCCTTTCGTTTCGAGAACAAAAGATTACATCTGATTATTATCTCTAATTACCTTGTAAACACACAATTTAGCTGCTGACTTAAATGTTTAAGGATTAGTATGTGCTACTTAATCGAGAACATATTCTGACAATCAAAGAGAAAAGGATTAGAGATCGGTGAAAGAGCAATCTTTGGTTAATCTATTATCCGATAAGATGCTGAATCGTATACAAAAGAGATTAAGGGCTAACTCATTTTAATTTCACTATAGCATTATATATCTCGGCGTTTAGGTCAGACTAGTTCTTAAAAATGTGTGACAAGCAGTTATTATAATTATATTAAAATGGATGAAACATTATTTGAATTACGCCAAATTCAAACTGATGGCGATTCACTAATAAAAATTAATTATCATTATCATGCAGAAAAATAATAAGTTCTTTAATTATCTGGCATTGCTATGAGTTAAAAACTCATGGGGTTCCATAATGCTAGTTGTAATTAGAATAAATTTACCCTTATTAAAATTAAAAAAAATATATGTACATTGTTTTTATACTGTTAATATTATTGGAACTGTATTCTGTACACAGTATTTTGGCCTTTTTAGCGTAGGAAGACATTTTGGCTTATTCTCCTTCCTTACTCCTTCTATTCACTTTATTTAAAAATGGTGTAAAATGACTCGAACATTCTACACCCTTATGCAGGTGGTTATTGATGCTGTGCTGTCTTCGAATGTGAATACGTGTGAACCATAACAGAATGAAAATACTCCTTTAGGTCGACATGTAAACATCGTTCTTTCTCGTTCTTTCAGAAGGACTCTTTCTTGTTTCCAGAATTTACGTCAAAAGGGTAAATGTGAAGTGAAACTTTGAACAAATGCTTATGATAACTTGCGCCCGGTGGTGAAAATTCATCACAGTCTTGCATCCCTGCACTACTCTTGGAATATGAGCGTTGGACGTGCGTTATAATATTTCTAACGCCCATACAGAGAAGGAAAACCGGAAACAAAACTGAAGCTTACCCTAGATATTTTCCGGATATGTATCATGTAAGGAAAGTATTGTAAAATCATGAAAAAATACGACTTCGGGATTATGATGTATTTCGATGCATTCGATTGAGCTCAAATTCAGTATATATATTATAGACTAGCCTCGCACGACCGGCGTTGATTTTGGTGTGAACAGGACTAATAGATTTTTTACAGGACTATATAAAATTATTCTTTATCGGCATGGATTATCGACGGAAATTTTTGAAAGTATACTAACATTCGATTTAGTGCAAATTGGGAATGTATATTATAGGTCACAGGCACATGAACTGTATAGAGTTTAGTGTGCATAGAGTCGACATAGGATTTCACAGTTCAGGTCACAGGGTTAGAGTTTGTTCACGGGGTTGCATAAACAATTCTCATACATCACGGTCTATGGATGCAAATCATTTAAGGTCTGCTGGTGACTAAACTGTGCATTCAAATTGGTTCCATTTGGGTATTTATATTACAGGTTACCGTCACACAACCTGCATAGATTTTGGTATGTGTAGGATTTATAGTCTTTGTACAGGGCTGTAAAATGTTCTAGTACACTACAGCTTGAAAGTGCGCTGGCATCTACACTGCTGGCCATCGTAAATGCAACACCCTGAAGGAAGCATGCAAATAATATGAAATTTACAACATGCATTAGCTGAGGTGAGATATGCAAATGATTAGAATTTCAGCGCAGACGCACATCAAGCGCGCCTGTGGCGCCACCTCAAAGCGCTATTTAAGGCTTGGAGATTTCGACGGTTTCAAGTACAGCAATTGTGTTTTTCTTGCTTTTTTTTCAAAAAAACGATAAATTATGCCTCGTAGGAAACAACGATCATCTTTTGATCAAGTATCCGAGTTTGACAGAGGAAGGATAGTGGCATACCGAGATTGTGGGTTATCTTTCAGGGAAATCGGTCGTCGTATTGGACGAAACCAAACAACTGTGATGCGGATATGTTATCGTTGGGTGCAGGAGGGTACGACGGACAGACGTGATCGACCGCATCGACCTCAGTGCACCACGTCACGTGATGACAGGCAGATTGTACGCATGGCAGTGACGGACCGCTCAGTCACATCACGAACCATATCACAGCAGATTCAGTCTGTAACGCATCATCCAGTGTCTGCGCGTACCATTCGACGTCGTTTACAGCAGAATGGTCTGTCCGCAAGACGTCCGTTGCTTTGTCTACCTCTGACGCGGAACCACAGACGTCTCCGCCGCCAATGGTGCGATGAAAGAAGGATGTGGACGACAGAATGGAATGAAATTCTCTTTACTGACGAGTCACGCTTCTGTATGCAACACCACGACGGTCGGATTCGAGTCTGGAGACACCGTGGAGAGAGGATGCTGAACAGCTGCATTATGCACCGTCACACTGGTCCTGCACCGGGTATTATGGTATGGGGCGGTATCGGATATCTCTCTCGCACTCCTCTAGTACGCATTGCCGGTACTTTAACCAGCCAGCGCTACATCTCCGAGGTGTTGGAGCCAGTTGTCCTTTCTTACCTTCAGGGCTTGCCAACAGCCATATTTCAGCAGGATAATGCACGGCCACACGTGGCACGCATTGTCCAAGGGTTCTTCGTCAATCACCAGATTGAATTGCTTCCCTGGCCGGCGCGCTCTCCGGATCTTTCGCCGATAGAAAACATGTGGTCCATGGTTGCTCAACGACTGACCCAGAGTTCATCCCCAGCTGTCACACCAGATCAACTTTGGCAACGTGTGGAAGCTGCTTGGTCTGCTGTACCCCAAGAACACATTCAAAGTCTCTTTGAATCAATGCCGAGGCGTGTGGCAGCTGTGATCTCCAGCAACGGCGGCTACTCTGGGTACTGATTTTGGCAGGAACCACGCTTCATAGAATGCTGTAAATTTAATCATTTGTTACTTGGTCAACATGTTATCTACACAATAAATTTTGTTGTGATATCTCTTGTTTTTCTTGGTGTTGCAATTTGGGTGGCCAGCAGTGTATATCATGCATTCGATTGACCTCAATTTAGGTAAGCTTATAATAGGTCACTATATTACATTTTGTACAAACTTTGGTGTATTTAGACCTTTAAGGTTTTGCACAGGGCCATATATTGGTGCGTGCATGCCTTTCAGGTTTTGTACAGGACTACAAAAATGTCCTTATACGTTGCAGTCTATAGAATAAAATTATTTTAAGTGCACTTCAGCTTCTGAACACTACATCCGATTGAAATGTATCGCTTTTTCTAGCATGCTTGGTATTGATCAAGTGTTCGAAAATGTGAGTAGAGTCTTTCTAGATATTCTTTTAGAAGTAAACATGTCAAACATGGGTTCCAGTGGAATTAAACATCTAAAGCTCTCCCTCCTTATACTTTGCCACGGTCGGAGGATAAAGCTTGGTATTACAGTCTGAACTTGATATTTTCCACCATTTTACAATAAGAGCGCCGAGGCTTAAAGACTGCGATCCAATAAATGATCCAAAGTTTAGTAATATCCTGCTAAACGTAACAGCACTAATGGCGGAACAACTAATGCTTTTGCATTCCAGCAAGGGAGTTTCTCCACGTATAAATATATACCCGAGTGTATTCTGGATTGTAAAAGAAGAAACGACTTATCTAATAGAATATAGTTGTTGAGCTATTGAATCAGGTACATTAGCCGATTGCTGGCTCAACACAACCGCCTCGTATCCTGTGATCAGATGCAGTTAACAATATTTGTGTAACCATTTGTCCTGCAGCTATAAATTTTTGTAAATGAATTGACATGTTTTATTTTTTTTATTTATCTCCGTAAATAAGTCAGGCAGGGGTCCGTCGACTTTATTCAATTTATATGTCGAAAATGTCAGAGAAAGTGATAAAAAGTATTTGAAATACTTTTACCCATAGTATTTGAAATACTATTGCAGAAACTGCTCAGTTGACAAGTTCGTACTCGTAACCATGCAATTTGCTTGATCGAATCAAGAAGGGAGGGACTTATCTCGGCTTTTGCTCCCGTATGTCCGCTCGTAAATGTTAGACTAGATCATCAGCAAGGAAGAAATTTGGGCATGGAGCCGAGGTGATTAGCGGCTTTCTTATCCTGTAAGAGATAACCGCCTGCAACTTAAAATGGTGACCGAAAATTTTGGTGCCATATAGCATGTTTTTGATATTGTAATGAACATAGCCTTCGAAATTTGGAAATAAATTAGTTTTAAATATCTCTCATTCTACTTAAAAGATTTTCATGACAAAATGCTAAATATATTTCATTGGCGAATAGAACTTGGGTTCTAGGCAAAGTTTAGCTACAGAAGAGCAGATTGCCATTAAAATTCGTAAAATATTAATGTTCAGGTACGGATGAGAAATGCATTAATTTAACATATTACTTTTCAAAACAATCATGTATGTCTTAAAAAGCGAAACAATTTATTTTAGTATTAATTAAAGTGTTGATTTGTCAAGTTTTCATATTTAGAGCATTTTGCATAAAACTATATTGGCAAATCAATTTAAGTCATAAATTTCGCGATACAAATCTCTGACATAACTTCCTATTTAATTCATAAAAACGATTCAGGCATTACTAATATTCGTTTAAAAGAATTTCAAAAATATATATCACACGCAACGCGAAATGTTACGTAAAAGTGTCTTACACCAACTTTATGCATTCAAATTTTTACTTTTCCCTACTAGCTTATCGTTTTCCAATGGTTATGGGAGATTTGCACGAAAACATAATATTTCAGGAAATATCAAATTTTGTTTCAAATATGTGCATAGAGCATATGACAAAATATTCTCTTTATTGATTGAATATATTATCCACTAGTAATGGTTGCTTAGATAAAATATCACGAATAGTATTAATGTTACGTTTCTGACGAGTTTTTAATGGTAGAATCATTACCATTCTCCAAACTACAGATATCTTCATGTGATTTTTTTTTAAATTGGAAAATATAAGTTTTATGATGCAAAAGCCAAAAGAAATTAAACTAAAGAAATTAATCATTCAAAGGTCAAAAATCCACTTTTTTTGTATCGCTATAAGACGAAAAAAATTCATTTCGCCTTCCTGAATATTCATCTACCAGTTGGTAGGTGAATAGTTTTGTACAGACGAAGATAGGACATAATATACAGCATTGAACACCTTTAATACTATTCTACGCTTGATATTTACGACCTTTATTGTTTTTGTTAGCATTTACATACGTTTGATGAGGAATGTATAAATTTTGTGTTCAAACGAATATAGAAAATTTACACTTGTAACACATGCATTTTTTCTACTACCATATAAATAAAAGCCTGTGCCTAACTATTACCGGCTGTACCTCTGTATAACCAAACTTTTACGGCCAAAAAGGTTAAAAATTTATTCCCAAAAAACACAAAACCACACAGTTGGTACGATCATTACCATTTGTACGATCATTATCATTTGAAAATTTCATAGTTACGTAAAAAAATATATATATAACAATCTACGTTACTTTAAAAGTATGAAATTCCACCCATTTCCTGGTTTTTAAGTGATTTTTTGTTCATTTTATCTAGTGTAACGATAGTAAAAAAAAGTGAGATCCTCGTCATTTTGAAGTCATGAGTTTAAGAATCCAACGTTACCATTATTATCTTGCACTTACCATCTTGAAGTTACCATTATTATCTTGCATGAGCTTGATATATAGCATTAGATGTCGACTCAGTTCAATAATCTCTGAGATAAAATTGCGTCCTGAGAAAAATAATTTTGTAGTTCGTATGATTTCAGCTTGGAATAGATCTTTGGGAATTTCTTTGGGTATCTTTGGGAAATTAAAGATTGATCCTGATTGATTTTAATTTTCAGAAGTTCCCTTTTAAGTGAACAAGATTGTAACTGACTCATTGCTAAGCACCAACTGCATGACACCAACAAAGCTTTCTATTTTAACAGCCGTATCAAGAATGTACTAATAAGTTTTCAACAGCTACTTACAGAGCTTTCCTATTTAAGGGACACCGTTGTCGAACGAATCAACTGCTAGAGCTAGAGCAACCGCGTGACATGAACATATCTTTGTTTATGTCATAAAACTGTCGCCGTTATATACAACTAATGATATCAGGTGGAATACGCTAGTTCATTTTCTTTTTTTTTACTTTTATTTTATCTTTCCTTTGAACAAGTACAAAATAATTTTGTCATTCAACAGATTATAAAACAGTGCTAGAAATATTTTTCTAGTGTTTTGCATGGTATGTGTAGTATCCGAAAAGTAACTACCTGCATTTTGAATGTCATATCATACAAATATTAAACAGGAAATTCTGCTATGCTATACAGGCATCATTTTATAAATATGCATTTTAATATGAGTTTCACTCCATATAAAGATATAATGATATATTATTTGCATTTTACCCAGTTAATATCTCACAGTGTTTTCTAGTAAATATGTTGTCCCGCCTAATGTATGCTTAATGTATTTACTTCTAAAAGTTTCCTAGATTTTCTCAAAGGAATGCAAGTAATTACGGTACTAAAAGTTTCATGAGTGTAATTCGTATTTAATATCATACTAATTCCAGGATCTCAAAGTAAATATTGTTTGGTTTCACAAAATATGCATATTCCGACAAGATATAAAATGAAATAGACGACCCAGTTAAATGATTATGCATGTAAACGTGAGTTCTAAATGAGAAAGTGATGTGGCTAATTAAGTTAAATATTTAAATATATAAAAGATGTCTGAGTTTGAAAATTTGTGTGGTATTTAATATACATAGTATATCAGCATTTAAATGATAAGGAATAGGGTTTCGGAGAATTTAGGAAATATCATACATGACAGCGAAGAGATCGGCATGATAGAAATATACTATACTATCTTGTACATGTGCATATTTATGCCCGTTTGTGTGAGAAATTTCCCCATAAATTAGTTTGTCTACATAAAAAGGAAGGCCTTTTTCCATCTTGGCCCATTTTCTCATTTTTATAACTATGAACCTAATGCTTGTAGCTCAATATACATAAATCAATAGTCATTTGGATTCTGCTTAATTTCTAATATTATCAGGTGTTTTGGTAGCTTTTTCTTGAATTTTTTCTCTCAAACGTAAAGATTATTGCATTTCAAATAAGTTTTACTTGTTAGTATTTTAATTTTAGTTGTCTGCAAAATTTTCACATTAATAGATAACAAAATATTTTTTTTCTTTTTAAATTTATAACTTGAATGCTTTAAAAAAAGAAAGAAAGAAAATCGAAATTTACTTTTTTTCCATATTCAGTTTTCATATTTCAATCTATATTGCCTTTTAAAGTTATTAGTGAGTCTTTATCATCATTATAATAATAATTGATTATTTCAATACTTTATTCTTTTTTTTCAATATTGAATTAATTTTCATTAATAAATTGCTTTATTAAAACGTAATTATCAGATGTAAGAGGTACCGTGTCGGGCTGTCCCTGGTTACAAAAATAAGATGGTTACATGAGAAAAACCTACGAAAATGTACAAATTATTTTCATACTATATTGATTCTGAAGAGCCTCTGCATATATTGGCCTTTATCAAAAAACGGAAAGGAAAAAAAATGTAAGAAAATCTGAAACACTTTCAGAATACTTTCTGCACTTTCACACTAAAGTTCTATATATTAAAAACGTATTAGAAATCCATGGGTCTTCTCTATTTTCTTTCCTTTTCCCATTAGGCTGGAAAGTATATCATTATTCATGAGTGCAATTAAACAAAATTAAAATTCATATTTCTACATCCTTTTTCTGCATGTAATACATTAGAAATAGATTGGGAAAAGCAGCTCAGAAAAATGCAAAATTCGAAATGAATGAAGTTTCAAAAATTTACTCAGGTGTAGTCATAATACAAGTAGCAGATGATAAAATGACAATAAAAAATTATTTTAGCATCATTTAACGGTGATAGAGATTCCGTCACGTGATACAATGGGTTTCTTGCAAATTTATATTAAATTAAAAATACTCTCTCATATATAATTTCGTCAACATAAATTGCGCCAAGCGATACAATTATCTTCCAAAATCGTATATCAACCACTTTATTTTCCGCCAAATTAAAAAGTTGTACACTTTAGTATCGGGATATTTCCAAATCCTATTTTTCTTTTGAGTATAAAACATTTCATTCCTGCTCTGATTTCACATGCACACGATACTTTAATTAAAGATAACCTTACAAATAATCTAAAGATAACAATCGTTATTCTTTTATTTTTACTTCAAGTGTCTGAATCATTTAATAAACTTGCCAAATATGGTAACTGAGATATGCTTAATCCTCACTTTTCCACTGCGAGGATTACAATTGCGAAATATCAGAGAGCAAAAATTAGCCTTTTGCGACACGTTTTTAGCGATATCTCTTAAAATAATTCGAATTTCGAAAAAATCGCTTCGAGGTATGTCGGAACCCGTCCTGGAGAATTTCCATACAAAATTTTGTAGGTCTACGATCACCCGTCTGGGAGCTACGCGAGACACAGACAAGAAAATTAACTAACTAAATTAACTGACTGACATTTTACAATTCGTTTTATTTATATAGATTTTACGCCAGAGTATCTGAAAAAGTGCGTTTTTTACGAAGTTACTTTCGAAAATTCAAAGATTCCATTATCAAATTATGAATCCCCCACTCATTACATAGAAAAGATAATACTTGCAACTTTAGTGGCTAGTAGAATTTTTGACTTTTCTGAATTTTGAGTGTTAATAGTACCTAAAAGGAAGATTAGATCTTAAAGATGAATCTTATTTTTAACTTTGGATTAATAAGGCATTTTATAAATTTGCATTACATTGTAGAGATTTAGTTGGCGAGTTTTGGTTATTGAATTCCGATTCCCATCCAAAACATGGGAAAAAATGAAACCGACAATAAATAGTATTACTTTCTTTTCTTTCGTATAACATCACAACGTAAGCAGGTGATTTTTGACGCCAATTAGATTATATCAGGAAAAGTAATATAAAAATAATATATTGATAGGTAAATTTTAACCTTAGACCATTTAATAATTGGCTTCTTTTTCTTAATCTTAATGAAACGTTCCTTAACACTTTTGAAATTGAATTAACGTAATTATTAAAATATGAAAGCACT
>JAWZYV010004312.1:0-11773 GCA_038373885.1 Cheiracanthium punctorium
AGTAGGAAAATTTTTCTAGCGGCTACGGCCCAGCGAGATCGAAGTTGATGCGCTGCCCATCGCGCCACCTAGGAGTGATAGAGATACAATCTAATGACCCCACCGCTTCCAGAGCTATATTCTCCCCCTGCTAAACCGTGTCAGTATAAAATTTTCCAGTATGACGCGGTCGGCCCCCCCGCGCGGTAGAGTGAATGTTGAGCGCTGCACAGCGCTCACACCTCCTCGCGCGGTGAGATAACATCTAAATGAAAGGTCAAGAGTTATATTCTCCATGTGCTCAAATTTTGTGTCAGTATAAAACAAAACAAAAAAAAAAATAGCGGTCGGCCCAGGCGGTCGGCCCAGCGGTATTCGAAGTTGGAATGCTCGCTTGCAGCGCCACCCCCCCCCCTAGCAGTGCGTAACATCTAAATGAAGTCAGAGTATATTCTCCATGCTCAAATGTGTCAGTATAAAATTTTTATAGCGGTCGGCCCAGCGGTATCGAAGTTGATGCGCTGCAGCGCCACCTAGTGGTGATTAAGATCAAAAGTAACAGAGAATATATTCTCCTCTCTCAAATGTGCAATTATAAAAAATTGTATGCCGATCGGTCCAACGGCATAGAAGATTTATGCGCTGCAGCGCCGTCTAGCGTCGAGTTTAAGCGGAACGGCTAATCTAAAACTATCGTACGTCCTCAAATGTCCATGGCGTACTAATTTTCATCAAAAACGGTATTTTCACAGCAAGCGGTCCAACGGAATAGAACCCGACGCTCTTCAGCGCCACCTTGCGGCAATTTATGGCAAAATGGACTGCGTAAAAATATTCTCCGTGTTTAAATATCCCTAGGTACGAATTTTCGTCAAGATAGATCGAACGGTTTTGTCACAGCGAGCGGTTGAACAGAATTCGACGCTCTGCAGCGCCGCCTAGAGGAAAATGGATAGTGTGAAAATATTCTCCGTGTTCCAATATCCAAGCGCACAAATTTTCGTCAAAATCGCTTGAACGGTATTTTCGTAGCACGCAGTTGAACGGAATAGAAATCGACGCTCTGCAGCGCCGCCTAGAGGAAAATGGATAGTGTGAAAATATTCTCCGTGTTCCAATATCCAAGCGCACAAATTTTCGTCAAAATCCCTTGAACGGTATTTTCGTAGCACGCAGTTGAACGGAATAGAAATCTTCGTTCTGCAGCGCCACCTAGCGTCAAGTTACAGAAAAACGGATAGCGCAAAAGCGTTCTCCGTGCGCAAATATCCGTTCGTACCAATTTTCATCGGAATCTGTTGAACGGTATTTTCACAGCAAGCGGTCCGAAGGAATAGAACCCGACGCTCTTCAGCGTCACCTTGCGGCAATTTATGGCAAAATGGACTGCGTAAAAATATTCTCCGTGTTTAAATATCCCTAGGTACGAATTTTCGTCAAGATCGATCGAACGTTTTTTTCACAGCGAGCGGTTGAACAGAATTCGACGCTCTGCAGCGCCGCCTAGAGGAAAATGGATAGTGTGAAAATATTCTCCGTGTTCCAATATCCAAGCGCACAAATTTTCGTCAAAATCGCTTGAACGGTATTTTCGTAGCACGCAGTTGAACGGAATAGAAATCGTCGTTCTGCAGCGCCACCTAGCGTCAAGTTACAGAAAAACGGATAGCGCAAAAGCGTTCTCCGTGCGCAAATATCCGTCAGTACCAATTTTCATCGGAATCTGTTGAACGGTATTTTCACAGCAAGCGGTCCGACGGAATAGAACCCGACGCTCTTCAGCGCCACCTTGCGGCAAGTTATGGCAAAATGGATTGCGTAAAAATATTCTCCGTGTTCAAATATCCCTACGTACCAATTTTCGTCAAGATAGATAGAACGGTATTCTCACAGCGAGCGGTTGAACAGAATTCGACGTTCTGCAGCGCCACCTAGCGGCGAGCTAGAGGAAAATGGATAGTGTAAAAAATATTCTCCGTGTTCAAATATCCATGCGCACAAATTTTCGTCAAAATCGCTTGAACGGTATTTTCGTAGCACGCAGTTGAACGGAATAGAAGTCGACATTCTGCAGCGCAATCTAGCGTCAAGTTACAGAAAAACGGAAAGTGTAAAAGTATTGTACGTCCTCAAATATCCATGTGTACTAATTTTCACAGCAAGCGGTCCGACGGAATAGAATTCGATGCTCTTCAGCGCCACCTTGCGGCAAGTTATGGCAAAATGGATTGCTTAAAAATATTCTCCGTGTTCAAATATCCCTTCGTACCAATTTTTGTCGAGATAGATAGAACGGTATTCTCAGAGCGAGCGGTTGAACAGAATTCGACTTTCTGCAGCGCCACCTAGCGGCGAGCTAGAGGAAAATGGATAGTGTAAAAATATTCTCCGTGTTCAAATATCCATGGCGCACATATTTTCGTCAAAATGCCTTCAACGGTATTTTCATAGCACGCAGTTAAACTAAGGTGACCAAACGTCCCCATTTTCTGGGGACAGTCTCCATTTTCAGGACGTTTTTCAAATTGTCCCCAGAATGTAAAAATGGAACTGGGGACAATTTTTTAATTATTGCATTGTTTTTCAATTAAATTGCTGTTAATTATTGCATTAATTAGTAAATGTCCCCAGTTTTGTTGCCAGAATCGGGGACATGTCCCCGATTCTGACTACAAAAATCTGGTCACCTTAAGTTAAACAGAATAGAAGTCGACATTCTGCAGCGCAATCTAGCATCAAGTTACAGAAAAACGGAAAGTGTAAAAGTATTGTACGTCCTCAAATATCCATGTGTACTAATTTTCACAGCAAGCGGTCCGACGGAATAGAATTCGATGCTCTTCAGCGCCACCTTGCGGCAAGTTCTGGCAAAATGGATTGTGTAAAAAAATTCTCCGTGTTCAAATATCCCCACGTACCAATTTTCGTCAAGCTAGATCGAACGGTTTTTTCATAGCGAGCGGTTGAACAGAATTCGACGTCCTGCAGCACCATCTAGCGGCGAGCTAGAGGAAAATGTATAGCATAAAAATCTTCTCCTTGACGAAAGACTTGAGTATACCAAATTTCATGGTGTTCGGTTCAATAACCTCCTTAACCATTTCGAACTTTTTTCTGTTTCTAAACTTTCGAAATGAAAAATAATCAAATAATATCCATTGTAAATGTTTTTGGATGGCGTAATAAATAACTAGCCTCCTTGAGAAATTTTGTGCCATACAAAATTTATATTCTTCACTCCCTTATCACAGACATGTATGCATATATGTGAGTTGCAGTAGTCGTAACCCCCCCCATGAAAAATTTATGGATACGCCACTGATGTTTGGCAACAGTTTGCCAGCACATTTGAAGCAAAAATTGTTTCGTCAAAATGACCGCCGGGATTGTACGTAACTACTAATGAGAATATTGAAGATTTTGTAATTTTTTGAATTGATCTTACGCTTATCACTGAATCAATCATTCACTCATAACGATTCCGGACAACCACTAGAAGATAAAACTTACTGCCATTACTCTTTAGAGAAAAAAAAAAAAGCGAAAGAACATCTGCACAGTTTGTGCTATCCGCTTCAAGTATATCAAAATTACGTATAAAAATGTAGAAAGAAGTCTGCGCTACTTTAAAAATCTCAAAATCTACCCATTTCCCTATTTTAAAGTTTTTTTTTCGTTTTTTTCAGCACCATTTTATTTCCGAAAGTAAATTTAAAAAAAAAAAAAAAAAAAAAAAAGGTGTATTGTTTGCTCGACAACGCGCTGTTTCGAGTGAAGCTGTTTCGAGTGACAATGACATCATACTCCAATCATGGTTTACAGGCTTTGAAGAGAAAACTGAGATTCCAATTCGTTTAAAATTGTTTTTCCAGATAACGTCGTTTAACTTTTTTCGACAGATTTCGGTTTGCATTTAACCCCTCTTGTATTGATGCTTCAAGCAGACGATCATTTTTAATGAAAAAAAAGTTAAACGACGTTATCTGGAAAAACGACTCCTAAGTGTTTTAAACCCTTCAAATTCTGGATTTCCTATCATTATGAAGCAGAATTCGTATTGTGTTGGATTGTTCACCCACTAATAAGGAAATTGAGGTCGGTTTAGCCGGTGCTGAAACAGGTTAGCTTTACCCCACTGATTCTTCTCCGACGCGCTGGTCTGGGTTCCGATCACTGCTTCCTCTAGTGGGAATCGCGGGTAGAGGTTACCGTAAAAAGGAAATAATTTCAACAGACAAAACCCTTTAGAAGATTAAAAATCAAAATATCATCTACACTGCTTTTACGATCTTCTTGTACTTTTTCATAAATATGTAGAAAGAAATCTGCACTACATTTAAAGAATAAAAATCTACTCGTTCCCTAATTTTAGAGAGATTTTTCGGTACTTTCCGATCCATTTTATTTCCGAGAGTAATAAAGTGTGTCGTTTGAGTGACATAAGTCACTGTCATCAGGCTTTGAAGGGACAATTGCAATCCCAAATCGTCTGAAATAGTTTTCCTAGATTACACAGTATTATTTTATTTCAGTTATTTTACAGCCTTTATTTACCCTCCTTTCTTCTTTTCAGGAATCTCGTGAAGCTACATTCAGGCTGCTCCGTGCCGCGATGATGTCACCAAGCTAAGCCACGGTCTCCGCCAAGAGATCGCTGAATTTTCTAGAAGAGAACAAAATATCAGCGTAGGAGAGAGAACTGTCAGCTGAGAAAGGATGGCCGTTACATTACGGCTCAATTAAATGCAATACGAAAAGTGAGTCTTTAGAAGGTTGCTAATACAAAATTATTAAATAATTAAACATTACACATATCAACACTTAAACCATATTTATTTTAAAACTTCTACCGAATTTATGTTACACACTGAAACGATAAAGAATTAAGCATGCCACATTTGGTCGGTCGCTGGAGCTAAGCCATCCTACATGCACACCAACTGCGAGTGCAAGCGTAATCCTCTTCCTTCAGCGCGAGCCAGGTGCCAAAGTATTTTCCTGCGCGGTTTGACAGTTATCGCCTTCCGCGCCGTAACGCGCTAGTTTCCGGATGCAGGAGATTACTGCGGGTCAGACCCCAACAGAACATCTGTTGTTTATTGCCTTATACTTGAAGCCAAAATGTGCCAAATACTGCTGTTATTATACGACTAGAAGTCAGTTGTGAAGCAATTACAACCAGCGCTCTTCTGAAATCGTGAAAAAACTTTCCCATTCCAAAGATTTCGTTTTCTGTACATAGATATTCTTATGTCTACACAGACAATTTCTTTGCTTCGCTTGATTTCCGCTTATAGATACTTGATTTATTTGTGAAAAGAGAAATTAAACTGCATAATCTAGAAAAACAATTTTAAAGCCTCTATAAAAAAAAAAACTTGGCAGTTCGAGCCTCGTCAGGGGTAGATCCCCCTGAACCCCACAAATTTTTTAGTTTCATTATTGCCATATTAAAACGATATTAATTGACTTTGTCATTTTATCGCTCATCTTTTGCGTATTTTGCCTGGTAACCCTATGTTGGAATTTTAATGAATGTAACCTATTTAGGGAAAATACATGTGATGCATATTCTATAGCTTACAAAATATTGTAACAATAGATTAAAGCTGTTGTGAACTAATAGTATTTAAATGCATGTAAAATTATGTCGCATTTTTTCAATAAAGGGTGATGAGAGATAAAATGACATTCATTAATAGCGCAGTCTTATCTCTTTTCTTTTTGTAAAGGGCTGCAAGAGAGGGTGATGTAATTTAAAATTTTTTTAAAAGTGTCTGTTTTATGTAGTGTCTGAAGTATTTATTACTGAAACGTGACCCTAAAAAACAGCATTAAGTGGAAATGAGACATTTTTCAAAGTGAGAAGTTCACTGAAACGGTGAAACTTTTCACTTTTTGGATAGCGAATGCCGCTGACATAATATTTTTTGTGTCATTATATTGCAATGATCTCATGTTAGTACATATGATGCAAACTTTAAGTCAAGATTAAAATATTTTTTCTTTTCTAGATTCCACATCCCTGGAATTAATTCGAATTACACATGTGAGGAAAATTTCCGTTTCTTACTGTTCGAAGAATGGGCGGGCACGCAGCTAGTGTAATCATATAAGGTAAAAAGCTATTTTAAAATTTAAATTTATGTTCCATTACATGTATTTTTAAAATTTTTTATAACTGAATTTGTAACTTATTTTGATAGCTGATATTGTAACTAAGCTATTGTAATCATGGGCGTAGCCAGAAATTTTTCATAGGGAGGGTTACGGCTACTACAACTCATATATATGTACACGTGTGTTTGATAATGTAACAAAGAATATACATTTTGTATGCCAAAAAATTCATCATGAGGGTTATGACACCCCCCCCCAAAAAACCCTAATGAATCAATTTATAACTGGTTTTGATAGCCGACACTCTAACTATGCTAATGTAATCATAAAACGTGCAAATTTATTAGGCAATTTGGAGTGTTTAGGCTGATTTTATTTTTTACCAACTATGCGAAAAATTCGAGCTGGGAATCGAACCCACGACTGAAGCATTCCTGGGTTAGAGGCTCAATGCGGCGTGGGTTCGAGGCATGCATTGAGTCGTGTGTTCGAGACTCAATGCGGCAGTCCAAAAATTCCAGAGCTAGGAATCGAACCCATGTATGCCGCATAACGTGCGGGTGCTTTACGACTGAGCTACTCTGGGACGATTCCCAGATGAAATTTCTCGCATTAGAACCGTTGACATTTATCATCTTCCTCTGCAAACCACAGATGGAACAGATGAAACAATTAATTCGTGACAACTCCGTTACGCTGCGGAATTTATACATATTTTAGAAAGTGTTTCTATCAACCTTTCAAGTTATTAGGCAATATCGAGTGTTTAGGCTGATTTTATTTTTTACCATCTATGCGAAAAATTCCACAACTGGGAATCGAACACACGACTGCCACATTCGTGGGTTAGTGGCTCAATGCGGCCTGGGTTCGAGGCATGCATTGAGTCGTGGGTTCGAGGCTCAATGCGGCAGTCTAAAAATTCCAGAGCTGATGCAAAATCGTTTAAAAGCAAAAAGTTTCCATGCGTTTCCAGAAAAGATTTAATCCAAAACAAAAGGCACACATGGGATCAAAGTATCATCACTTAATTAATTCTTGAATGGCAGACAAACATTAAAATTTAATGTACAATGTAAACAGTTTTACCATAATTAAATGTTATTCATTTTTAGAAGAACGCATGAACATTGTTGAGTTTTTTTTTTTTTTTTTTTTTTTTCCACTGGAATTTAGATTTTGATGAGTGATGTGTGGATGTAATTTTTGTCCTTAGCCGTACCCCCATTAAAATTTAATGTACAATGTAAACAGTTTTACCATATTAAATGTTATTAATTTTTAGAAGAACGCATGAACATTGTTGTTGTTTTTTTTTTTTTTGTTTTTTTTTTTTTCCACTGGAATTTAAATTTTGATGAGTGATGTGTGGATGTATTTTTTGTCCTTAGCCGTCCTCAACCTTTCAAGTTATTAGGCAATATCGAGTGTTTAGGCTGATTTTATTTTTTACCATCTATGCGAAAAATTCCACAGCTGGGAATCGAACACACGACTGCCACATTCGTGGGTTAGTGGCTCATTGCGGCCTGGGTTCGATGCATGCATTGAGTCGTGGGTTCGAGGCTCAATGCGGCAGTCTAAAAATTCCAGAGCTGATGCAAAATCGTTTAAAAGCAAAAAGTTTCCAGAAGAGATTTAATCCAAAAGAAAAGGCACACACGGGATCAAAGTATCATCACTTAATTAATTCTTGAATGGCAGACAAACATTAAAATTTAATGTACAATGTAAACAGTTTTACCATATTAAATGTTATTCATTTTTAGAAGAACGCATGAACATTGTTGAGTTTTTTTTTTTTTTTTTTCCACTGGAATTTAAATTTTCATGAGTGATGTGTGGATGTATTTTTTGTCCTTAGCCGTCCTCAACCTTTCAAGTTATTAGGCAATATCGAGTGTTTAGGCTGATTTTATTTTTTACCATCTATGCGAAAAATTCCACAGCTGGGAATCGAACACACGACGGCCACATTCGTGGGTTAGTGGCTCAATGCGGCCTGGGTTTGAGGCATGCATTGAGTCGTGGGTTCGAGGCTCAATGCGGCAGTCTAAAAATTCCAGAGCTGATGCAAAATCGTTTAAAAGCAAAAAGTTTCCACGCGTTTCCAGAAGAGATTTAATCCAAAACAAAAGGCACACACGGGATCAAAGTATCATCACTTAATTAATTCTTGAATGGCAGACAAACATTAAAATTTAATGTACAATGTAAACAGTTTTACCATATTAAATGTTATTCATTTTTAGCAGAACGCATGAACATTGTTTTTTTTTTTTTTTTTTTTTTTAATTTAGATTTTGATGAGTGATGTGTGGATGTATTTTTTGTCCTTAGCCGTACCCCCATTAAAATTTAATGTACATTAAAATTTAATGTGCAATGTAAACAGTTTTATCATATTAAATGTTATTCATTTTTGGAAGAACGCATGAACATTGTTGAGTTTTTTTTTTTTTTTTTTTTTTTTTTTTTTTTTTTTTTTTTTTTCCACTGGAATTTAAATTTTGATGTGTGATGTGTGGGTGTATTTTTTGTCCTTAGCCGTACCCCCCCCACCCCCCCCCCCGCCCCCCCCACCCAACCCCCCCCCTGCCTCACTCGGCAGAAGGCAGATTCGAACGCAAGACTGCCAGTTCTCGAGCCGCATGCTCTACCGACTGTACAAGCGTGAATCAACAGAAAATCGTTCATATTCGAAGTGTACTCTTTGAAATGGAGACTAAGAAAATTTTATCGCAGACTGGTTAGCACTGCTTTTAATGAATTTTAGTTAATTTTTTTCCTTAAGCCAATTTAATAAAAAGTAAATGAAAAAAGAATGTGCGAGTGTTTTTTCTGCGCTTGGGGATGGTGGGAGACGAAACGAAGGTAACTACTGGGATGCTCGAGTTATTTTATTTTATTTCTCGGAGTTTGCAAGGCATCGATGCTCACTCTACTGACTGTGAATGGTGCCATTAATTTAAATTGTCAAAATGAATGAATTTCACATTTCCGAGGAGATGAGTGATTGATATGTATGAACGTTGTCGAGTTTCTGATGATTGTTTTCCCTGTATTAATAGGTTTTGGTTTAGTATACCCATGGCAAGGGTAAATTTTAATCTTTTGTGTTTTAAAGAATTATTCTAATAATCAAAGTAATAATCACGGGATCCAGGGGGGGGCACATGCCTGGGTATGGGAGCCCCCCCCCCCCCCTTATGCCATGCCTCTGCGAACATCCCCCACTTCCGACTTGTTTTTTTTCCCTCCGGAGGACGGTGGTTTTCACGAGTGGCATGTGAACGCTTGCTTTTAGAATTACCTGACATTAGTGCGCCGGTGTTTTTTCTGCGCTTGGGGATTGTGCGAGACGAAAGGAAGGTAACTATACTCGTATGTTCGCGTTATTTTATTTCTCGGAGTTTGCAAGGCAGCGAAGCTCACTCTGCTGACTGTCAATGGTTCCGTGAATTTAAATTGTCGAGATGAATGAATTTCGCATTTCTGAGGGGATGAGTGATCAACACGTATGAACGTTGTCGAGTTTCTGATGATTGTTTTCCCTTTGGTTTAGTATACCCATGGCAAGGGTAAATTTTAATCTTTTGTGTTTTAACGAATTATTCTAATAATCAAAGTAGGCAGCAGCAGGGGATCCAGGGGGGGCACATGCCTGGGTATTGGAGCCCCCCCCCTTATGCCATGCCTCTGCGAACATCCCCCACTTCCGACTTGTTTTTTTTTTCCCTCCGGAGGACGGTGGTTTTCACGAGTGGCATGTGAACGCTTGCTTTTAGAATTGCCTGACATTAGTGCGCCGGTGTTTTTTCTGCGCTTGGGGATTGTGCGAGACGAAAGGAAGGTAACTATACTCGTATGTTCGCGTTATTTTATTTCTCGGAGTTTGCAAGGCAGCGAAGCTCACTCTGCTGACTGTGAACGGTTCCGTGAATTTAAATTGTCGAGATGAATGAATTTCGCATTTCTGAGGGGATGAGTGATCGACACGTATTAACGTTGTCGAGTTTCTGATGATTGTTTTCCCTTTGGTTTAGTATACCCATGGCAAGGGTAAATTTTAATCTTTTGTGTTTTAACGAATTATTCTAATAATCAAAGTAGGCAGCAGCAGGGGATCCAGGGGGGGGCACATGCCTGGGTATTGGAGCCCCCCCCCTTATGCCATGCCTCTGCAAACATCCCCCACTTCCGACTTGTTTTTTTTTCCCTCCGGAGGACGGTGGTTTTCACGAGTGGCATGTGAACGCTTGCTTTTAGAATTGCCTGACATTAGTGCGCCGGTGTTTTTTCTGCGCTTGGGGATGGTGCGAGACGAAAGGAAGGTAACTATACTCGTATGTTTGCGTTATTTTATTTCTCGGAGTTTGCAAGGCAGCGAAGCTCACTCTGCTGACTGTGAACGGTTCCGTGAATTTAAATTGTCGAGATGAATGAATTTCGCATTTCTGAGGGGATGAGTGATCGACACGTATGAACGTTGTCGAGTTTCTGATGATTGTTTTCCCTTTGGTTTAGTATACCCATGGCAAGGGTAAATTTTAATCTTTTGTGTTTTAACGAATTATTCTAATAATCAAATTAGGCAGCAGCAGGGGATCCAGGGGGGGCACATGCCTGGGTATGGGAGCCCCCCCCTTACGCCATGCCACTGCGAACATCCCCCACTTCCGACTTGTTTTTTTTTTCCCTCCGGAGGACGGTGGTTTTGACGAGTGGCATGTGAACGCTTGCTTTTAGAATTGCCTGACATTAGTGCGCCGGTGTTTTTTCTGCGCTTGGGGATGGTGCGAGACGAAAGGAAGGTAACTATACTCGTATGTTCGCGTTATTTTATTTCTCGGAGTTTGCAAGGCAGCGAAGCTCACTCTGCTGACTGTCAATGGTTCGGTGAATTTAAATTGTCGAGATGAATGAATTTCGCATTTCTGAGGGGATGAGTGATCGACACGTATGAACGTTGTCGAGTTTCTGATGATTGTTTTCCCTTTGGTTTAGTATACCCATGGCAAGGGTAAATTTTAATCTTTTGTGTTTAAACGAATTATTCTAGTAATCAAAGTGTGGGGGGAGCAAGCAAATATCTTTGGAAGGTATCTTGAGCTTTCGAAGGTTTTCTTTGAATAATATTTCCTTCTTTTCAATAACATTCATACTACATTTCATTATCTGCCCCGTATGCGAGAATAATTTGTATTTGTTCGTGCCATGAGTTTTGGAAGGTTTTCTTCCAGAGACATTTGCCATTTTAAAACTGTGTTTATATTGTATATTAAATTTTAATGTATGCCATCTAAGAATGCATTGTGTGATAATTCAGAAATCATTACGTGATAATGTTTTGTTTCGGTGAGTGAGTTGCGTTTTGGAAGGTTTTCTTCGAATAACATTTAATATGGCAAGCTGTTCAAATTGTATACTAAAGTTTAATGTTTGTGCGCTTCGAAACCGACAGTTCGATTGCCGCTGCAGGCCGTTCAAGAGGGTGGGAGAATTGGGGTGGGCGAGGAAATATCTTTGGAAGGTTTTCTTCCAGAGACATTTGCCATTTTAAAACTGTGTTTAAATTGTATATTAGCCATCCTCTTGAGCTTTCGAAGGTTTTCTTTGAATAATATTTCCTTCTTTTCAATAACATTCATACTACATTTCATTATCTGCCCCG